>LGRX02034082.1:0-21886 GCA_001247695.2 Cymbomonas tetramitiformis
AGCACCGAGGTGCTCACCCGCGCCCTCCCCTTAGGACCACCGAGAGTGAAGCGTCCGGGAGCGGACCGCTTTTCTTTTGGGGGGGAGAGAGCGCGCCGCGAGTGGCAGATGGCAGCCACCGCGAGCGCGCCAGGCGCACCGCCATGAGGCAGCGGCTCTCGCTGTGCTGTCTCGGGCTGCGTGACGCGCCGCTGCCCCGCCAGGCACACCAGACGCATGGTGCCTGGGGGTAGCGCGCAGCGTGTGCACCGCGTCCGGGCGCATCGGGCCTCCTTGCAGAGGTTGATGCGCGTGCCTGGGAGCAGCACACCGCGCACGCATGCCCCGCCGCCGAGCACGGAGCGCGGCACCCACACTCGGGGTGCTGATGAGGCCGGCGAGCCCCAAGCTCCGGGCGAGTGCACCCGTCTCGACGGAACGCATCGCCACGCGCCTGCAAGGAGGCCCACCCTTGCATGCGTGTCGCCACGAGGTGAGCACACCGAGGTGCTCACCCGCGCCCTCCCCTTAGGGCCACCGAGAGTGAAGCGTCCGGGAGCGGACCGCTTTTCTTTTGGGGGGGAGAGAGCGCGCCGCGAGTGGCAGATGGCAGCCACCGCGAGCGCGCCAGGCGACAGGTGAGAACCTGTATAATCCATCCACCAGAGCAGTGGCTCTAGCCTCGGCATAGCCAGGCGACAGGTGAGAACCTGTATAATCCATCCACCCGAGCAGTGGCTCTAGCCTCGGCATAGCCAGGCGACAGGTGAGAACCTGTATAATCCATCCACCAGAGCAGTGGCTCTAGCCTCGGCATAGCCAGGCGACAGGTGAGAACCTGTATAATCCATCCACCAGAGCAGTGGCTCTAGCCTCGGCATAGCCAGGCGACAGGTGAGAACCTGTATAATCCATCCACCAGAGCGGTGGCTCTAGCCTCGGCATAGCCAGGCGACAGGTGAGAACCTGTATAATCCATCCACCAGAGCAGTGGCTCTAGCCTTGGCCATGCCAGGCGACAGGTGAGAACCTGTATAATCCATCCACCAGAGCAGTGGCTCTAGCCTCGGCATAGCCAGGCGGCAGTTGGAGATCTGGATAAAAGCTCTGCGCATCCGAGGAGGCGGTAGGGGTTTAAAACCTTTCCTCCGGGCCGGCATCCCGAGAACTGTCAGGTAATTGGCAAACCTATTGTCATCACCTGTAAGTGTACCGTGTTGGAAGGTTTGAAACCTTGAGCGTGGTAATGGATGTGAGATCTCGAGCCTTGGGGGAGCCTGGTAGTGCAGATGGCAGACCGGTGAGAGGCCGACCCTTGTGCTTAAGAGGTTGATCTCCTTATTGCGGTGTGTCTTGGGAAGTGTAATGTCATCCCGGACAACAGGCGGCTGAGACCTGTATAATCATCCTGAGCAACAGTAGAAGATCTGTATAAAAACTTTACTGGTCCGACGTGGTCAGCGTGGACGTGACCTTCCCTAAGGGGGGGGGAGTTGTGCTAGGAGGCAAGCACAAGAGCAAGAAAAACGGCTAAGTACAAAACGCAAGAGTACTCAGTACGGAGTACAGTAGGACCGATCAGAATGATGTTGATGTGAGGTGCCTAGCCTGTTGTACGGAGTACTCAGTACAGTTGAGTTATGGAGAGAGTTCCTGAATGCATAAGAACTCTAAGTGTAACCAGTTTCGGGGAGATGAACTGAACTGAGAATTGTAACATAAAAAGTAAGAGCCGTATCCGCTGTATATTGTGTATTGAAAGCATACACTTGAAAGCATAAGCATAGCTATTAATAAGATTTACGAAACCGAAGTCTTGTAGTTGACCAACCGTAAGCATACCTCGTGCGGTCGTTTAATAAGTGTAGAATAGTATAAGTCCGAAACCGTAAAGAAGAGAAGAAGTCAAGGTGTAGACTCCTACATCTGACCTCGCTGCGGTTGATTTTAAAATGCTCGCGAATCTCGTGACGCGGGTGTTTGTTAATTGGCAGCAGCAACAAGCGGACCTGGGTGGCGAGGCAGGGACCGCACCCGTTGCGGCTGCTCTCGCCACCGGCGACGACATTACGCACGACCCCGCACTGAAAGCCATCCTCAACAAGATCACGGTGCTGGAGCACTTCATCCGTGGCGGTTGTAAAGGGCCGCTCACGCCGGCCATGAAGAAGGCCGCCCTGGGGCCTCGTGGCGGGCTGAATGGCTACCGCGCGGGGGCCTCTAAGGAGGGTCGTCCGCCTGTCGGGTTTGACAAGGCGGAGATGCGCGCCCTGCCGCATTGCAAGCGGTGCGCCTACAACGGGGACGGTAGGAAGTACCACCCCTGGCGCGGTGGCCCGCATGGTGGTGCGCAGGCGAAGCACACCGGCACCGCGGCTGCATTTTGCTGCCCCCTCGACGGGGAGGACATGCAAGCTATGGCGTTGGCGCAGGAGTTTCGGGACGCGGCGGGTTGTGGGCAGGAGGCCTTCGCTGCCGCGATCGAGGTGCATGGAGCTCCGGCGGTGCTTGCAGCAGGTGGTGCCAGCCGCGGCGGAGCTCGACATGTCCGCCTACGGGTTCTCTGTGCCTGCGGAGGGCCAGGCGGGAATGCGGGATCTTTCCGCACGGCTCGACGACCTCGTGTCTGCGACGAGTGTCTCCTTCGACGGTGCGTCCTTTCATCAGCACAGTGTGGCTGAGCATGCTCCCGCTGCCGCGGCGGCGGTTACGGTGGGGGTGCAGTGCGAGGCGGACCTCGATGGCCCGGCCTACGGCTACGAGGGTTCCACAGGCAGTGGGACCTGCGGCATTGCGACGATTGCACCGCTGCCCCGCCGGTGGAGCGGACTCCGTGGCCGCGCACGATTGATTGAGTGTGCGGCGTCACACGAGATCGCGGCGGTTCAGGCTCAGCTTGATGCTGGGTTCGCGGTCTCGGCAGGTGCGTTCACGGCGTCGCAGGTCTCAGTGCCCTCGGCTGTGGGGCGGCACGTGGCACAGACGGCACGTCGCCCTACTGTGGGGTGCGGTGTGCCACCTTCCGGCTTTGGCATGCCGGCAATTGGAGCCGTGGCGGTTCTGTCCTTGCTATGCATTTCTTTTGCAGGGGTGGCGGTTTCGGCCTCCACGGCTACTGCCGCATCGGCTTCCTCATCGGCTACGGAGATGCCTTTGCCTGGTGGTGCTCTCGATTGGGAGATGCCGCCTCGTACCCGGCTCGTGCTGGGCGGTGCCTACCCAGCTCCAGATTTCTTTGTGGCTGCCGATGTGCCACCGCTTGAGCCGCCTGAGCCCCCTGACATCTTTCAGGACTTTGCTCAGGTGTATTTGGGCTTCGACATTGCTCATTACTATGGTATGGCCTTGAATGAGCCCGGGCGGCTTGATGTTGATCACTACTATGGTTCTGGCGTCTTTACATCCTACTACGGCATGGACTTCTACGAGGCTACTGTTGGACTGGATTGGGACCCTGTCGATTGACCTCTAGTTCACTCTGGATGCACACCGACATGGTGGTGTACAGAACTCCTGTGACTTCAACAACTTTTCTGGTTCTGGACTTATCTTTCTGTCAACTTCAACTTCTTCACTTGGCATTATTTCTGCTCTCTGTTTACTTTTGGCTTTGAGATGTACATTAGGTTTCTATGGCTACCCCTCTAATAGATTGGCTCGGTGGTTTCCCCCCTAAAACAGTGGTCACGCGAGCTGACCAGCCAGCCATCATAATTGCTTGCTAGAGGGCATGTATCGCAAGGTTGGTGTGTGCGGCACATTAAATCTTCAAGTATATATGTATTGCGAATTTCTGAAAGTCTAACATCATCCAAATATCTTATTTTTCGACTGGCGTGTACATTTTAGAATGGACGAATGCCAATTTCTAAAGTCCGAAATTCACTAAATTCGGAATTTGCATTGTGTTGAACATGCGCCATGCTGAAATAGAGCGGAAATGCTGATGAGGGTGCGAAGTAACCGATTCAGTTATCTTATTTGGTCACAAACTCAAGATGTATAACCATCCCTACAAAATAAGGATTATTCCAAGGGCTTGGACCGTCGGCTTGGAACCCCATAGGACCCGGTAGGACAGGTATGTGTTTGAGAGGCGTTGGCGTTAACACTGGGAATTCCAAGGGCTTGGACAGCAAATGTCCCGGTCCAAGCCCCGTCCAAGCCGCGGTCCAAGGGCTTGGACCGGGACATTTGCTATCCAAGCCCTTGGAACCCCCTTGGAATTTACATAAAATTCCAATCGGTTTCCAAGCCGTTGGACCGTCGGTTTGGAATACCGTAGGACCCGTCTGGACCGTCGGCTTGGAACCCCGTTGGACCCGCTTGGACCATCGGCTTGGATTCCCATAGGATTTTTTTAGATTGGCGATTCCAAGGGGGTTCCAAATGCTTGGACGGGGCTCGGACCTTGTTAAACGGGCATTCCAATGGGGTTCCAAAGGCTTGGACGGGGCTTAGACTCTGCCAAACGGTGATTCCGAGGAGGGTCCAAGGGCTTGGACGCTGCAAAAAAACAGGTTCCAAAGGGGTTCCAAAGACTTGGACGGGTCTTGGACTCCGTCAAAAGAAGTTTCCGAGGGGGTTCCAAGGGCTTGGATAGGGCTTGGACTCAGTTAAACAGAGATTCCAACGTGATTCCAAGGGCTTGGAAGCTGTTAAATTAAGGTTCCAAGCGAGTTCCGAGGGCTTGGACGGGGCTTAGAATCTGTTAAACGAGAATTGCATGGCCAGGTTCCATTGTTCCAAAGCTTTGGAACAATGTTTCCAAAAGCTTGGACGGACATGTTCCAAAAGCTTGGAACCATGGTTCCAAATACGTTTATTTTGCTTCATACATTTCATTAATTTCAAACGCTTGGAACCGCATTTCCAACGATTTGGAACAACGTTTCCAAAAGGCTTAAACATATATGGCTCCAAAGGCTTAAACGGACATGGTTCCAAAGACTTGGAACCATGGCTCCAAATACATTTACAGTGAGAATATGCAGGTATGCAGGGTTAAGGGGTACTGCGCAGTTCCAAAATACACTTGCAATTGTTGCTACATTGTTTTCATGTTTCTTTGCACACATACATTATGATGTCGTGTGCATGCTGTACACAGAAAGTTTAAAGGTTGCGATGCTAAGTTGCAAATACGTCATCATCATTGGATAAATAACATTACTTGACAGAATTACAAGTGCGTGGGATCTAGGTTCAGGCTAATAATGCTATCACAAGTCAGGGATTCTACCGAAAGCTGCAAGCTTTCGAAACTACTCTTAAAACTACTCTAATTAGTTTGAAACTTTTAAATTGAAATCTGTTCCGCTAATTGCAAGCACTGACGCACTTGAAACACGACCTGCGAACATGCCGTAAAACAGAACAAAATCAGCGTTCATCAGACGCCGAACCGCAAGTAAAATAATAAACTTCAGTCAACGAAACGCAAATCAGATCCAACGTTTAAACAGTCTTACCTGCGATAGAGCAATTCTCGACCCGGGCGGTACCAATCCCTGAAAAAGTAAAACACAAAGCTCAGTTCTACACGCATATGTGGAAAACATACCGGCGTGTTATGGCCGATTCTCGAGCATCGGTACTATTTTGGGCTGACGCTATTTTTAAAAGTGCAGGTTTGTGGGATTAATGATACGGTGTTGCTACTACGATGATGCTGAACTGTTTTCAAACAAAATGCTGAAAACAACTCTGCGCGCGCAACATGCAAGGCTGCTAGATAACGGCAGGTACGTTCAAGAACTGTCGTTGCGGCATTCTCAGTGTCACAGCGAATTGAGCCCGTACCGTTTGAATAACTCCGCCGCAGAGATCTTTCAGACTTCCTGGAATCGCGTTTACGTCCCGGACCCGAGCGTCACCGGAGAATTTCCTGCAGATCTCCACAAAGTAATCTTGCGAAAAATGAGAAGAAAGAAGACACGGCTAAGCTCATATAGATAATTACAGTACAAACCTGGACATACAATACTGCAAGTCTTCGACGGCGTTGAGGTGAAATATGAAGTTCCGTATTGTAAAGTGTCGGGTCTTCACTGTGTCCACAGTCCACAGTCACAGAGTACCGTTCGTCTAGCCATTTGAAAATCCATCGTCTTCAAAGGTCGCGATACTCGCGATTACTCGCGATTACTCGCGATTACTAACGATTACTCGCGATTACTCGCGATTACTCGCGATTACTCGCGATTACTCGCGATTACTCGCGATTACTCGCGATTACTCGCGATTCTACTACGTACGGCGAAAGACTGAGCAGTCGATCCAACCATTCGTGCACGACGAATCCAATTTAATCTTCGATCTGAGCAGTCCATCGCTATACTGTATATTTCTGTTTTCTGGACTGTTGCTTTTTATTTTTGGAGCAAGTCCTTCTACAGAATTCGTCGCAGCTCTATTTTTAGAAATTTCCCGTAAGATGTGCATAATTGACGGTAGAAAACAATTTTTCTGCATTTTTCACGTCGCTGCATATCAAAAACATCGGGGCCAAACATATGTCCACTTTTCAAAAAAACAGAAAATTTTCCGAAATTTTGTTTTTTGGGCTTTTTACACAAAAAACAGCCAAGTGTTAAGCTTTGAAATAAGAGGCTTCACTTTGGAATTCCAGGGGCATGGAATTTCTCAAGTGGGAGCAAATGTCCCATTCCAATGGACTTCCAAGGGCTTGGATAAACCCCCAGAAGTGGACCTAGTCGATTTTTACCAAAAAAGTTCCATGCCATTGGTTTGAGTGGGCCAACCCGTTGGAATATTGGTCCTTAGGTGATTTTTGCAATCCTCAAAACGTTCTAAATAACTTTGTGCGATTCCAATGCTTCACTTTGGAATTCCAGAGGCATGGAATTTTTCAAGTGGGAGCAAATGTCCCATTCCAATGGACTTCCAAGCCTCTGGATTAATCCCCAGAAGTGGACCTAGTCGATTTTTAAGATGGCTTTTCCAAACCGATGGACACCGTAATCCCTGGCCTGTCCGGGCGCCCGGATTGTGCTTCATTACTCGTACTAGCAAGTTCCAAAGGCTTGGAATCTTTTGAAACCACGCCCGTGCTGCGCGGAGACCGGTCCAATGGGGTTCCAAGCCGTTGAACCTCCGATTTCAGACTGCCGACCTCAGACTGGAAAGTTCCAAAGGCTTGGAATTGTCCAAAATGAATTCCAAACCGTTGGAACCGCCTTGGACCGACGACTTCGGTCATACGTAATCCGAGGACATAGGTCCAACGGCTTGGAATCGACCAGGACCCATTGGACTAACAAATTTCGGTCCAGCCCCTTGGAACCCCGTAGGACCATCGGCTTGGAACCCCATAGGACTCCTAGGGAAAAACCCAAAGCTTCACCTTGCAATTCCTGGCGGTTTCCAAAGGCTTGGAATTTTACCAAATATTTTCAGGACGGTTCCGGGCGCCCGGAATGGTGCCGTCCAAGCCTTTGGAATAATCCCTATTTTGTAGGGCATGAGCACCACCGTGAGCCCCCCATGTGACTCCTGATAATCAAAATAACGGTGGTCCTTGTGGTAGGACCACCATTTTCTTCAAGCTTTTGGTGAAATTACACCCCTAAAGCGTGTCGTTCAACCACACACCTAAAGTCTCGTGGAGGCCGCCGCTATAAGAAATAAAATTCATTTAACTCATAGATATCATGTGCAAATGTTGCCTGTGCCTCAAATAGTCGATTTAGTGATCGAAACCGCAATTGCCCATTGGTCCTTGTGGTAGGACCATTAATTTGGGTAGTAGCCAATCGTCCGACTGCGCCCAGGCCTGAAAGATAGCCACGACGAGGGCCTGAAGCGAGCGGAGAGTGACCCCGCCGAGGTCACCCGCAAGCGGGTACCGCACCTTCACCGCCGCGTAGAAGATCGGGTCGAGGCGGTTGTAGAGCGACAGCTTGCGGGTCTCGTCGGTGGGCTGCCAGTCAGGAGCGCGGTTATCCCGCAACAGACGCTGCTCACGAGCCAAGATGGGCTGCGGGTCAACGCCTGCGGGATAACGTAGAGCCGCGTGCTCCTGCTGGTGGCTCTCGCGTAGCGCGGCAGGCACGCTCCCCTTGATAATGTCGATAAGGGCGCGACGTCCATCTCGGTCAGCCGAGGAGTCCGTACCGCGAAGCCAGGTGTCCGCCACGGAGTTGCGCTCCACGACGAGGGCCAACACGTCGTAGAGAAGCCCATTAACCTTCTCGATAACCAGAGAGGTGGGGTCGTCGAGGTCAAAGGGAGCCAAATCCAGCCCAGCGGACTGAAACTCGGTACGAAGCTGCACCACCAGCTCGGAGAGGCGGTCCGCGTCGTCAGTACCACGATAATGATGTTTCTTGGAACCAACCTCGCGGATACCCTTGGCCCAAGCCCGATGTAAACGCCCCTTGTAGACCAAGTCGACCGCGGCATGTTGGTCAACAAGGTGCTTCCGCAACGCGACAGCGGCGTCGGCGTTGCTGGAAGCAGCAGGGGGCACCACAGGCGGGGTGCTAGCGGTTGGGGTGTCCCGAACCGCATCTATAAGCCGTATCGAGGCGTCCAAGTCGGAATCCTTCAATAGGCGCTTGCGAGCTCGTGTAGATGCTGCCATACTTCTGAAAGCCAGAGAAAAGATGATGCGCGGTAGCACGTTTGGGTGTTGTGGCGGAAATGGAGGGAAGACGTAACGGCAGAACGTGCGGAGCGGCGAAAAGAGCGTGGGGCACTTGCAAATGTCGATGTGGTCGAAGGTGTCCGGAGCACCAGGCCAAAATACGTAAACCAGCGGGATCAACGCAGGTAGAATAACGCAAATGAACATTGCCAAAACCGAGCAATAGCAACGCGCGGTGCCCATGACTCGCAGCCGCAAGAGACGTTTACCGTAAAGTCATGCCTCAAATCCTAGTCGCACCCAAACGCGCAAGTGCGCACCACCTCTTCAAGCGGCTGCTTAGCCAATCATGGCCAAGATAGCAAGTGGAATAAAAGCGTGGATGGGGCCACGACCTACCGGAATATCCTAGTACACCCGATATCAGATAGTCCCGTACTCAGTGTGGATAAACTCTCTAAGATAAATAAACCCTAAGCTAGATATACCCGGAACGGTCTCGGACGGTCTCGGAGTCTAGCCTACCTGTGACACCGCGTGTGTCACGGTACCGGAACCTACAGATCAGTCAGCAATCCAGTGTTGGTCCTAGGGATCTGTCATAGGGGCCTGACCGGGACTCCCAGTCAGGGCTGCCTATACAGATTTCAGCACCGATTATCCCATTCCGGCTTAAAAAAAGACTAAAAAGGTGTACGGTTGTTAATAAGCATTAGAGATGGCCAATATATGCACTCCGACATGACGTATGACCCAAATATGATGGGGACATGTGTATACAAGTAATCACTCACTTTTAAGAAAACCCGACGTTAAGAAACCGGTGACGTTTGGGGGGGTACCAACTCGATGAGTACGGTGGCTAGCTTTTCTCCAGTGTTAAGAAATAAGAATACGTGTTAAGCTAAGAAAATGGGGGTGCGGCGGCGGCAGGGGGGGTACCCAACTCGATGAGTACGTGGCTGGCCCGAAATCCCTGTTTTCTTAAATATGGGCGATTACTGTAAGATCGATATGATCGCATGGACGCAGGTGTAGCTTGCACATACTATTCCCAAAAACTTAGTGAAGATATCGTATCTTTTTGTGCCTTTTTGAATTTTCAAAAAAATGCAATCTGAAACAGTTGAGGGTGCTTGTCGCAAATGCGAACGCCATGGATATATTGGGTGGATCCAGGCCGGACCAAGCATCGAAGTAATTAATATATGTCCCATTGATACTAAAAATCATTGGGCGCGCCTTCTCGTAGATCCGAACCAATGCCCAATTAAATTCTTGCAATAACATTGGTCCTTGTGGGAGGACCACGTAATCGATTATGGTCTCCCACAAGGACCATGGGATAGTAGCCATAAGCGAACTGAAAAATAAAAGTAGCCGAGCACTTTGGAAATCCCTGCGAGTATCACAACAGTCACAACACCGTTTGTCAGATATATAGTTCGGAGTGAATATATCGGATAACTGGAAATAAACCCTGAGTTAAGGGTTTCGTGATCAGAACGGTAAAAGTCAGATAGATAAAAGAGGTATACACGCACATACATACTAACGGGAGTTTCCCGACTACTAGTGACGGTCACCCAGCCTACTTTAGGAGGTGACAAGTGACAGATTATCCTGTCGGTGTGTCACATCCAGCACACCACCTAGGGTGGTGACCGGAGTTAGCAGTGAAACGAAGCAAACAAACTCCCTACTGTACTTAACTTCAGGAGGAAACTGTAGCACACCTGGGGGCCTGTACTCTTGGTCAGGGCGGTCCCAGGTCACAGCAAGGTTGACAGATACTGTGTTAACTGCTAAAACCCTAAACACTGCTCAATTTCAGAGAGCTCCTCTGCACATCTAGGAGGCTAAGCAATAGCCAATCTCTAGGCAGGCACGGCGTGACCAATCTCAGCCACTAGGGGTCTGCGGGGCTGGCGATCCGGCCCGGAGCAGCGTGAGGGTGAAGTAGTTGCCGGCCTCCGGGGCTGGTGGTAAATTATTCTTAGAAGAAATTGTTGAATCCTCGATCACAGCCGCATGGTCACCAGAGCTCGGCTCCTCGTCATCGGACGAGTACGGCGGTGGCGGGTAAGGCGGTGACGGCGGAACGTAATCAGGGTCGGGGTCATATAGCCATGGTGGCCGCGGGACATTGCGGAGAGTGTGGAACCCCTGCCGCAGCTCCCGATACCGCGCCTGTCGATGTGGCGGAATAGCAGCCGTGCTCGCACCACCCACCGCGTCGCCAAGATCGTCACGAACCATTGCAGTTGGCGAAGTTCCCGTAGTTGGGACTGCCGAGGCAGTCCACGTAGCACCACCGACCGGTGGAGCCGTGCATGTGCGCGCACCGGCACCACCGACATCGGCAACGGTGTGCGGCGCGGCGGTGGCACAAATCACAAACAGCGCACACACCAAGGACGAAGTGAGAAGAGACCTCCCGAAGCCCGGAATGGCGTCCCCACAGCCGTACCGTGGCCGCGGCGGTGCCACCGAGGCATCCTCGTCGTCATCGTCGCTCGTGGCGTAGGTCGCGGGCTTGTAGTCCATCACGCGCTCCGGTGCCTCAACCGCGGAGAGCAAATTCATGCTCGCGGCCGGCTCGTCGGGCGCCCCGAATGCAATCCCCGTGCTCTCAATGAAATCGGCAAACGTGCGGGTGACGGGAGGGCAGAAGGGGTTCGGCGGACCGGTCCATCCCTCCTCGGATTCAACCGACGCGGGCGGGGAGTGTGCGGTCGGCTCCGACACCACCGGCAAGTCGGCAGTGAAGGTGTTGATGTTGAACGTCGAAGCCCCAGCCGTGCGCGCCATCTCAGAGAACTCGGTGACGGCGGACACGAGGACCTCACCGCCCTCCTCGCAGAACGAGCACGCGGAAAGATTACACAATTCCCAGGATTTCTTTTCAAATCGCCTATATTTCTTTCTCGGATTTCGCAACGTCGCCCCTATATTTCGCATAAATTTCCCGAGAAATTCGCACGAAATCTTCCGATATACCCTTATAAGCCTAAAATTTCGCAAGCTCCGTGAGCCTTAATGTCCGAATTCTAGAAGGCGAGAGAGTATTCTATGTTGGAGACGATATGAGAAGTCGGCAAGTCGCGGTCCTATGGTATGTCACGGTGATATGAGAAGTCGCGGTGATATCTTATATGACAAATGGGATGTCGTGGTGACGATGAGATGAAGCGGAGAAACAACACCCTATGGTGATAACTGATAAGTTCGTATCGGCATGATGTAAACCTAAGAGCCGATGATGGTAACTAGGTGCAACAATCCAACATACCACAGCTTGGCCTCCGATCGCTCGTTTTCGTCGTCATCGCTCTTCGGCCTCTGAGGGCTCGTCGTCGTCTTCGTCTGAAGCCAAACCATAACTGTGCTCAACGAGCGAGAACTCAGAATGAGGCATATCGACATGCAATCGATCGAACCGGATGCGTCAACGCAGCGTGGGGACTTGTTGAGAATGGCGACTGATAGTGATGGCGATGATTGTGCCACTCCAAAATTTAACGAGACCTGACCACGGATGTCTGCTGAGAGAAAGAGCCGCCGTGAAACCTTGAATCCCTTAACGTTGAACTAACACTGTCTTCTAAAGGTTAAGGTAAAACAGAAAATTGAAATTCAAAATCTGCGCGGCGTTATCAGCTTCTCACGCACGCTAAGGGCGCCCGCGACGGTACATTCGAGAGTTTCGGCATATTTACCGGGGAGGGGTGAAATTTCGCCAAAAGGGCCCCAAATTTCGCGAAATTTTTCGATTTCGCCGGGGTACCTATATTTCGCAAAAAAAAATCGCGAAATCCTGGGAAGCCCCTAGGAAAGATCGGTGAAGACCTCCGGCTTCCCGCCCGCAAGCATACAAAGGGCGTCGAATTCCACGGGGGCGCCGTGGTCGATGGCGTGTTGGAACTTCGCGGCCAGCACGGAGTTCTCGGCCTCCTCGGCGAAGGCGTAGGCCGAGAGTCCGGTCCTGCCCCCGTTCGGGCAGTCCCGATGCCAATGCCGCGCTTTCCCCTTAGCGCACACCTGATTCTGGCAGTACGGGATGGTTGCACCGGTGTCGCGGTGGAAGGCCACCTTCCTTGAGACGGACTGAGACCAATTCCCCCCTTTGTGGCTATTACCCTTCGGGTGGCTTAAGCCACCCTAACAGCGATTTAGGGTGGCTTAAGCCACCTTAACGTTTTCAATTATTACGGGAGCTATCGGTACCGGAAGCTAGATTTTTCTAGCTCAAAATGACGGCGACATTGTCTTCTTTTAGACACTATGTGCACTATTAGGCGAGCCCAAGTTCCCGGTGAGCAATTTTGGGAAGTATCCAAGAGGGTGCAACATTTAGTAAAATTTGAGCGATTTTTCCCGGTTTTTGCATACCCATGCTACTTCAACCGAGATTTTGAGGGTCAAGATGACCTCGGATCAAACTTTTGGCAAGACACTGCAGAAAGAGCAGCTCGAGATCTTGACAACATAGGTCTCCAAATTTTGAAAGCGTCTTAGAGGAAGCCCCCGGTGAGCTAATTAGCTTAAGGTGGCTTAAGCCATCTTAAGGAAAATTGGGAAATACCCACCCTACTTCACCCGAGATTTTGAGGGTCAAGATGAACTCAGATCAAACTTTTGATAAGACACTGCAGAAAGAGCAGCTCAAGATCTTGACGACATGGGTCTCCAAATTTTGAAAGCCCCGCCGAAGAAGCCCCCATGAGCCCTTTAAGTTAAGGTGGCTTAAGCCACCTTAAGCTGCGGGTAATAGGCATTTGGGGAGGGGCGAGACCGCGAAGCGGGTCTTGACGCGGCGGTCCGGCTTGTCCGCGCGAGGGGTAAATCCCCGTGGGGACGGCTCGGACTCGGCGGCGACGAGGAAGTCGGCCAATTGCCGCTTCAAGTCGAGGACCATCGTCCGTAAGTCCGCGATCTCACCCGTCGTGCCTGAATCACCGATGTCCTTCTCCATGAAGTGCGTGCCGTGGGAGTACCGGTGTGCGGATGCGGCGGCGGTGCCCGCCCGCACGTGCTCGCCGTAGCACTCACGCACCCACTGCTGAATAGTGAGGAGGTCGTGGGCGGCTCGTTGGTCGTGAAGAAGCAAGCGGGACACCACCGGCTGGTAGAAGGTGGTGTCGAGGGCTTTGATGAAAAGGGACTTCACGTCCTCGTCCATGAGCGTCGCCCTCGACCTCGCAGCCTTGAGCGCGGCGTTGAAGTCCTCGATCGGTCCATGAGGGTCCATGCCCGCAGGGATGCGGACGGCGAACATGTCCGCTTGCCCCTGAAAGGGGTCACCAATCGGGATCATCCGACGGGCGAACTCGAGCAGAACACGCTTACCGTCTGTCGGGAAGCTGGCGTGGGACGAGTCCATCCAGTCCGCTGCGGGCGAGGAGGGGTCTACCAGCAGCTCGAGCGTGGAGAACAACAAATTGTTGGCCTCCACGCGGACGGCCAAAGTAGCGTCGTCCAGCGTGAAGAGTGGAGCGAAACCGATGTCCTCAGTGACGAATGCTGTCTGCAGCGCAGAGACCATTCTTGTGAAGATGGCCGCCGCGTGGGACTCCGCACCGGAAAATCTCCCTCCTTGCCGTCGAACAACTTGCGTTGTACGTGCTTGGCTACCTTCATGTCGAAGTGCCCTCGTTGCAACGTGCGTACCGATGCCAAAAATGTAGCTCCCGCCGAATTAGCGGGCGGCTGTGCCGCCGGCGGAGTCGCGGGTGTGTTGGCATGCCTGGCAGCAACGGAATCAAAAATCGTGCTTAATGTGCGGCGGCGATTCGCCATGCTAGCTGTTGATCTAGTAGAAGCGACCATGATGAAGAAGACTATAGGGGTGGAGTGAGGCAAGAAGACGTGGAAAAAATGCGGAAGTCTCGGGCGGCCAAGAAATGCGGTGGGTCGTCGATACGGCTGCCGTGAGAGAGCAGCAATTCCGAGAAGTCGTGTGGTAGATGGCGGCCAATACGAAACGGTGTGGTAACCAACCAGGATACGTAAACCAATCCAACGTTAAATCCCGTAGAAAAAATGTTCTCAAAGGCCTACAGCTCGCCGTAAATCAACCCACAAAATTTAGGCCATACCCGCGACTGCCGGCACTTCCACGCGCGGAGCGCCTCACTCCATCCCAAGCGTCCGGCTTTAGCCAATCATCTCAGCGGTGTCGCAGTGGCTAAATAAAGCGTAAGTGGGGCCAAACCTGTCAGATATATAGTTCGGAGTGAATATATCGGATAACTGGAAATAAACCCTGAGTTGAGGGTTTCGTGATCAGAACGGTAAAAGTCAGATAGATAAAAGAGGTATACACATAAATACTAACGGGAGTTTCCCGACTACTAGTGACGGTCACCCAGCCTACTTTAGGAGGTGACAAGTGACAGATTATCCTGTCGGTGTGTCACATCCAACACCGTTCGCCCCATGAGGCGGAGGAACGTTGATGAAATTGCGTAGCTGTCTGTGAAGAATTTTACGATGCAATTGCGGATTGGGGTGGGTCAACGAAGAACGAAGAACGAGTAACAGTAAGCAGTCACGCGACGGCAGCGGCAATGGTGTCCGCGATGTCGATGTGTTCACCGTCTGCCGCCGGCGACGCTCATTGCGGTCACCGTGTCGCCGTCTCTCACACGATAGACGCAGCCTGACATGCAAAAGAAAAAAGAAAAGAAAAAACCACGCCAGCCGTGACATGCAGTCATCATGTGTCATCGGAAAAGTTTTTTTGACGAAACGTGTGCATTGGAATCTCTTAAGCTCCACGCCCACGGGCCGCCCCGCCCGAATTTCGGGCCAAGACGAAGTTCCCTTGGTGGTTGGTATGGACGGGCGCCACCCCGCCCTAGAAGCTATGGCCGGTTGAACGGTGCAAGTGGTGTTACCCCCAAGCATCAACCTCTGGGCCAGCGCCATGAGGGTTGCCCCTTCCCTTCCCAGCGCCCGTGTCACCCTGCCCTGTCCCTTCTCGGAATCGAGAATTACCAGAATAGAAAATTAAATCCCAACTCCCATCGTGGCCGTGACCTGTATGAGCTATGACCACGATCGGATGAGATTAGAACACGAGTGCCAGCGACCGATCGTGCATGGGGCCGTGGCACACGACATCAGATTCAGAGAATCCGTTATTCCCCTTCCGCTTTTCCCGATATTTCCAGAAATTGGCCAATTGTGAGGGGCGACGTTTCAATAATAATATTAGGCTTCCTAGCTATGCTGTGGCCACGCCGATAACGTCCTGTCTGGCATGTGCATGCTGGCATCTTAATAAAATCTGGCCAATAATCGTCCGACTTTTGGGGAACTGGACACAATAGATTTATCTTTCTTTTCGCCACTACCGTAATAATACCTCAGGAACTGAAACGAGTGTCACTGCTCATGCTCCGTCAGCGTCATCGTCAGCTTCTGACCTTCTGTCATGACCTTGGACCTGCATCGACGGTTCAGGGCATGGCCCATCGATGGCCTGGCGGGCTTCAACCGGGTTGGGGGGCTGGGGTCTGGGGGGGTCAGAGACTCTGATGTTCGCTCCCCCAATTATTTGGATATCTGGGAAATTTTCCGAAAGCGTTTTGCGCGATTTTTTGATGCGGCCAAAGACGTCGACGTCACTTGGGCGGTAGGAAGAAGGCGGCGTGGCAGATTATGATTGCTTTCCAACGAACTCAAACTCCACTGTCAAGACCAGGTCAGCACAATATTTTCGGTTCGGATGTTGGATGCAGATTACACAATTTCAGTTAATCGAACGATACAGACAAAGCTATCGATTGTAAATTGGTACGTGGGAGCCATCGAATACTTAGATTGCGGATCCCACCCATATCTGCGCGTCCATCGCGTTCCTGAGAAAAGCATACTCATGTTGACGTGGATGAATATCTGGCCTCCACAGCAAATTTGACAGTTCGTCGCTCTTGACCCTTTGAGAAAACAAACCCTACAGAATACTCTAAATCCTGTTCATCTATTGCCAAACCGTAAATTTCAGGGCATATTTCTGACAAACACAAAAATGACTACTCAGCTTCGTTCCTTCAGCTCTTCAAAGCAAGCTCAATGTAGCCAACTCATGTTTCAGGCTCAACCTGGCCGAAACCGTGCTCAGCTTGTGCCCTCCTTCCGCAGCGGGTTCTCTGGACAGTCCCGAAAGACTTTGCTCGGGTCGCCCCAAGCGGATGCGCTCGAACTGAGCCGGGCTGACCGCAGTTCAGTTGCTGTTCAGGCAGTGTCTATATTACAAGAAACTACTTCGGAAGAGAACAGGGAGCCGCAATCCAATGCTCTTGCATCTTCATCTGATGGCGAGAGTGTTAGTTTAGCTGATTTGCCTCGTATTCCTATTGCGACCATCACCGGCCCATGCCAGGCGGACATGGATCAGATGAATAAAAACCTGAGAACCATCGTAGGAGAGCGACATCCCTTACTGCTCGCAGCTGCTGATCAAATTTTCGGTGCCGGGGGAAAGAAGTTGCGGCCTATGTTAGTTTTTCTAATTGCGCACGCAACGGCGCAGAAGGCGGGGTTAACGTACGTACTTATTCCTATTTCTTAAAAATATCCCGTGAGAAATAAGTGGATAGCGAGCTTACCCGGACGGTGGGTGTTTCAGTGAACTGACACAGGAACATCTAAGATTAGCTGAGATTACCGAGATGATTCACACTGCAAGCCTCGTTCACGACGACGTACTTGACGAGTGCAATGTCCGCCGAGGTGTGTGTTGCCTGGAACCTGCTAAACTTTGTCCTTCTCTAGGGCCCATGCCTACTGTATGAAACCGCTGAAAGAAGTGTGAATCTCAAGCTACCTCACGGGAGTTCACAGTTCTGGTTTACTACTTTTTGAACACTATGCGCTCCACCTTGTAACAGGGGCGGAAACTATCAATAGCATGTACGGCACGCGCGTTGCGGTGTTGGCCGGGGATTTCTTGTTCGCTCAGTCATCCTGGTACCTCGCAAACCTTGACAACCTCGAGGTTATCAAGCTTATTAGCCAGGTATATTGTACCCTTCTCTTTGTACGGCAGAGCCTTGCTAAAATAGTGCGAAAGCACGTCTTGAGTCATGCTGCTGATTTGTTTATCTGTTTAATTTTTGGGAGGTCAGCACTGCATTCTGCAGTTCGAATTGTTGCCAGAGCTTAGTGAGTGTGTTGCCGTGAACTCGACGTGGGTAGGTTACCGGGCGAACAAGGCCCAGTACGGTAGTTTTGTGCTATACTCAGGCATACTTTGCAGGGTAGTTTTAAGGTTCTAATAAGGTTCTCTGAGTTGGCAACTAGAAAATAAATATAGCTGCCTGCTGCAGGTCATTGCCGACTTTGCTCACGGTGAGATATCGCAAGCAGCAAGTCTGTTCGACTGTGACGTGACCTTCGAGGAGTACACCGATAAGAGCTTCTTCAAAACTGCTTCCTTAATTGCTGCTAGCTGCCGCTCTGCTGCGGTTTTCAGTGGGATGCCTGATGAGGTGAAGCAAGATATGTATGATTATGGAAAGCACCTTGGCCTCGCATTCCAGGTGAGTGGTAGTCCGCCAGGTCCTAGCGCGACCAGGCAAAGCTATTTTACTGTCGCAGAACTGTGAAAACGTATTTTCTACTACTTACAGGCCTGCTTTTCTTGCACAGGTAGTGGATGATATTTTAGATTTCACTCAAACAGAAGAGCAGCTTGGGAAACCCCAAGGCCAAGACCTGGCCAGCGGGAACTTGACTGCGCCCGTTCTCTTCGCCATGCAAGGGAGCAACGAATTGCGAGAAATCATTGAGACTGAGTTCTTGGTGGGTTATCTCCTTACCGCTGGGAGGGACTGCTTCTTTGGTCAATTGTACAATAAGAATTGTCTTACACACTGGTTGAGTGTTGGACTGTTATCCGAAGAGGAAAACAATTTTTATTTTTTCTGTTTTTGCTTGCTAACAGTGTTCCGTTCTCATATTACAGGAAGAAGGCTCATTGCAACGGGCACTGGAGCTAGTTGAAACTACTGGTGGTATTGAGAAGTCCAGGGAACTTGCAAAACAGGAGGGACAAAAGGCCCTTGATGCACTTCACAGCCTTCCACATGGTGAATACCGAAGATCTTTGGAGGGTATGGTAGGCTACGTGTTGGAGAGGTTGTACTGAGGGGATCCTACCTGGCCTTAGATCGAAATATCAACTCTTTAGTAAGAATAGATAACTTAGCCAGTAATGGAGAAAAGTCACACTCGTGTTGTGGGACATACGTGAGTGATTGCCAACTAGTGGACTGCACAAGAAAACGATGCGAGTGGTGTGCCAAAAAGGTTGGGACCACACAGAGAAGTTTTACTTGTGATGCAAAGTTGACCGATTACTTCACATAGAAATGTCTTTTGTAAATTATTAATGATGGATCTTGTTACTTGATGAACTACTTCATGGAAATCCGGGCTGTTGTCAAGGTGTATCTACTGAAATCGGATTAAAACCACATCTGTGCAGAGGGAAATTTCAACCTGATAACCTAGAATTCTTGTTTGGAAACTAACATGGAAGATGTGTGTAATGTAGTTATAAGGGTACTCCAGCCGGAGTGGGATGACAGAGCGACACATGACAAAACCTTCCAGTGGCGCAACGGGAAAACGAGCAGACTTTGAAAACCCAGGGGAAACGCTATTTTTATAGCTTTATGACAAGAAACCCCGAAATTTAAAATGACCGTTCAAATTTTGAACTTGTAGGGTCCAAAGTAACCCTCACAGCTGTCGAATGCCCCGTGGACCTTGCGTTGAGGCGCCGCATAACGTATCTTGCCCCAGTGTTAGTGCTTTTCGAAAATTGGCAAAATTCGATGAATAATCTGTAGCGTAGCATCTCTTGGGACATGTGAGGTGTTTGAAGGTGCAGAAGCCTTCATAGTGATATCAGTAGGTGGGTTCTCGAGTCTCGACCTATCTTCTTGCTTACTCTCTTCGCAATTCCACGAATGTCGCACGAAAATTCAAGCGGAAAGGCTTCAGTAGTTGCGCTGACTAATGAAGATCTTTTACGCTTATTACGCGGAGAGCAAAACGTCCTCAACACTGTGAACTTACCTTCGACATATGAGGCAGTTTCCGAGGTGAAGGAGCGCTTGGACGAGTTGGCGCTCCCGGTGGGCGTGAAGGATTCATGGGCGACCGTTCTTTTGATCTATCACGCAGCAAATTGTCCTCACGTACCTGATCCTACTGGAAACGCCGACGTCTTTCGAAAGTGTAGCCGCAACCTCTCCAGACGTATGGCACTTCACCACGAAGTTGTACGGAAAGCGGCGAGCATCAAGCGTCCATTTCTCCAACAAAAAGCAGTGCTGGTAGATCTTTGTCCACGAGCTTCACACGATCAATCCCAACCTCAAACGGTGTCTCGTGACACCGTGAATAAACGGAGTCAAAAAGTCGACCCTTCTATCGTCCAACGAAAACGACAACGTCAAATAGAGGTCGACGTTGCCTTGCGGAGGTCGTATGCCAAGAAGACGACTTCGGCCACACGTCTTAAAACCGCGGCTTGTGATCTCGTTAGGGCGGTGTACGATGGCGAGGTCACCATAGAGCGCATGGAAACCGAGTTTGCTGCGAGAACTCGTGCGAGTGATGCGAGGGTTGAAGAGTTAGAACGAAAGGTGAAGCAAGTGCAATCTACATATCAGGTGAACATACAAAGCATTCACTTTCGTCCGCTTACGTTCACATTTCGTTGTGCTTGTGAATGCATTCTTCGTCAAACGACCGAGTACCTACTCACAGCTGTTCCGTTCTGTCCGACCCTCTCTTACGAGAGGTTCTGCCCTCTCGAAGGTGCCGCTCGGACATAAAGCAGTGGGTTGGGGAAAAGTACAACCAATCCACATACAAATGTTAATTAGGGCAAAGGCACTTGCAATCTTATTTGTGCTGTAAGTGAGCGTTGTGAATGTATTCATGAAAATTAGATGATGTCCGTGTACAGACTCGTAATGTGAATAAGAGGATAAGACGCCTCGAGGAGTCTATTTTCAACCTAGCCAAGCACAATAATGAGTTACAAGCGGAGCTAGAGGTTGCTGCGGCTGCGACCCAAAGCGAGAAGGAGAAGTCCGAGAAACGTGCAAGGCAAAAGCAACACTCCAAGCTTCGATGCAAATCCCGAAGAACGAAGGAGGCCCTCCACAATGCCACCAACATCACGACGCAAGAGGCCGATGGAACGTATTGTCCTGAGGCACGAGCACTTGTCATGGATCTCAACACCCACGCCAACGTCAACCCAGACAGTTGCCCTAAAGCTATTCGGGTGTTCTCTAAACATTTTGGAGTAAATATATCCTCGATTCCTTCCAGGGCAACGTGCCACACTATTTCAGCAGAACGTGCTGTTGTGAACGAGCACTACATAGGTATGGAGTGGAGCAAAAGTGATGAACCAACAAACGTGGTACGATCGAGTGACGGCACTACAGCCAAGAATTTGAGCATTGAGGCCGAGCAACTCACAGTCAAACAAGGAGGGGAGGCGAAGAAGTTGGCTGTTAGTGTAGAGTGGCAACATAACCACACTACAACAACCCAAGTGAAGGTGCGCTTGCTCTCCCGCTTTATCATGTTCGTCAATAGGATATCATAGCCGGTTGTGTTGTTATCAATATGTGCATATTCGGTTGTGATGTTATCGATATGTGAATGGCATTCATGCATTGGAATTATATATATATATATATGCATAGTCGGTTGTGATGTTATCGATATGTGAATGGCATTCATACATTGGAATTATATATATATATATATATGCATAGTCGCTTGTGATGTTATCGATATGTGAATGGCATTCATGCATTGGAATTATATTATGTGCATAGTCGGTTGTGATGTTATCGATATGTGAATGGCATTCATGCATTGGAATTATATATGTGTGCATAGTCGGTTGTGATGTTATCGATATGTGAATGGCAGTCATGCATTGGCATGATTGGCATTCATGCATTGGCATGATATATATGTGCATAGTCGGTTGTGATGTTATCGATATGTGAATGACATTCATGCATTGGCATGATATATATGTGCATAGTCGGTTGTGTTGTTATCAACATGTGAATGCATTCGTGCATTGGAATGATAGATATGTGCAAAGCCGGTTGTGTTGTTATATGTGCAATCATCACAAGCCATCCCAAGCCGACCATCACAAGCCATCACACACCATCTAGCACAAGCCATCACAAGCCATCCCACACCATCTAGCACAAGCCATCACAAGCCAGCCAACACAAAGCC
>LGRX02034083.1:0-34445 GCA_001247695.2 Cymbomonas tetramitiformis
GCCGACGCCACAGGTGCCGGTCACGGTTCCTCGGAGGCCGGCACTTGCGGCAGGAGCGTCTCCAAACTAGCGCGCTCCAGCTCTAAGCGCCGGTCCAGTGCGCTCTGCTGTCTCTGCTCCAACGCTTCCAAGCTCCGACCAAACTCCTCTCCCTGCTTCCTCAACAGCTCCTCCAACTGTTCACTCGTCACGCCCACCTGCAAAGGTCCACTTCTTCCTTCCTCTACCTCCACCTGCGCCGCCAGTGGGACCGCCGGCACCCCACTGCCGACACTTGACCTCCGGCCTCGAGAACGACCACCTCCAGCTTTCCCCGTGCCTTTCCCCGTGCCAGCATCAGGTGCCCTACCCGACACGTCGCTCGATGCTTGGCTCCCCCTTCGGTGTGGAACGGCCAGGTGCGCAGGCGCGGCAACCCGCTTCTGCAAGGTGTAGCCGTCAGCCAAATCCGACCTCATGCGCTTCCTTCCTGAGGCCCCTTTAGACGCAATTGTCTCATGCGGTGCATCCTCCGTGACCGTATCCCCCTCGGAACCCGCGCCCCCACGGCTAGGGGCAACCGATGCCGCGTCCTTGTCCACGAAGAGGTAGTCGTCACGGGTAACGCTCGCTCCTAACTCCACCCGGTCCGCACTATTCACCTGCCTCAACGGGGCCGTCACCGACACGCCCTCCTGCAAGCCCTTCGCTTTTTCCACCGCAATCTGTTGTGGCACAAACTTCCTGAGGACCTGGAACACTTTGTCGATCTTCTCGTTGTCACGGAAGTAAGCCTCCCCTCGGGCTTTGTCCGTTACGCCCACGTTCAGCTTGTTCATGCGGAAGGTGTGAAACATCTCCGGGTCGGCGTTCGGCCCATCGATTGGCCCCCCGCAATGGACAAACCACCCTTTATTCTTTATGTGCAGGATTGAGCCTACCACATACCCCCCCGAGTGCCCCTGGTGAAACACCACTCCGCCGTACGAGAATTTCCCGTTCGATTTCTCGGCGTATCCCTCCTTCCCACCAAAGCCGTCGCCATACACATACCGCGGCCTAAAGTTAATGTACTTGTTGTACGAGTGAAGACGTTGCGGCAGATCCAGGTCCTTCCACAGAGGCTTCCCCCGATGGCCACCTACGGGCAATGCCTGTGCGGGAGTGTTCGTGGGTTGCTCCGCCGATCCCAACGGCGCGTCCGGTACCACCCCCGCGGTCTCGGGTGCGGCCACCTCCGTGCTCGTGGGGGCGGGAGCATCCGCGGGTTGAGCCGCCGCTCCCGACGGCTCCTCTACACCCCCCGCGGGTTCCTCCGCCGATCCCGACGGCGCGTCCGGTACTACCCCCGCGGTCTTGGGTGCGGGCACCTCCGTGCTCGTGGGGGCGGGAGCATCCGCGGGTTGCTCCGCCCCTCCCGACGGCTCCTCTCCACCCCCCTCAACGACCTTGAGTGTGGCCGCTTCAAGGGGTGGGGGAGCCGATGCCGAGAACTCCGAGAGCATGGACAAGGCAGGTGCCGGAGTGTCCGCGGGTTCCTCCGCTGAGCCCGACGGCGGGTCCGGTACCACCCCCGCGGTCTTGGGTGCGGGCACCTCCGTGCTCGTGGGGGCGGGAGCATCCGCGGGTTGAGCCGTCCCTCCCGACGGCGCGTTCACTACCAGCCCTGCCGTGTCGGGTGCGGGCACCTCCGTGCTGGTGGGGGCGGGAGCATGCGCGGGTTGCTCCGCCCCTCCCGACGGCCCCTCTACACCCCCCCGAACGCCCTCGGGTGTGGCCGCTTCAACAAGGGGCGGGGGATCCGACGCCGACGGCACCGCAAGCAACGGCAAACTCTCCTCGAGCGCGCCTTCCAGCAGCAGGGCACTTTGTTTTGCGAGGTTCAGAGCGTCTTTCTCCGCTTGGGAGGTTGGGTAGACCGTGCGCTTCGCCATGCACTCCGGCCTACCACAGTTTCTCACCTCTTCAATGCCTTTGGCTACAAGGCACACGTTGTGGTAGCTCGCATTGCAGTGCGAGCACCTGTGGACTCCACGTCCATCATCCTTCTCGCATATGAAGTAGCACTCTTCCGGTGCTGGCGGTGGGGGTGAGGGCGGAGCGAGCCCACCTAATTCATACAACACCAAAACCAAGCACGTTTACACAAGTAGGACGAGAAACATAAATAGAACTAAAAACTCATTACAAGGTCAATTATTGGACCACTTTGAAAAATGTGCTCATCAGCGTCGCCGGTCTTCAGCGCGCTAGTAGGCCAGTCCAAGGACTTTCTTCGAGAACTCTGCGCTTCCTTGGCCAAGCCCCGCAACGCGCGGGGAGCGTCAATTGAGGCCAGCGTTTTAACGGTGGCCTCGGTGGCATCTTCCGCCACTTCACTAGCAGTACACTCTGATTGCTGCTCGCACTCCTTGCGCCCACAGTTCTTTTGATTTGTGAGCAAACCACAATCGGCAGTCCCGAATTTTCGCTGACATGAAGGATGGAAACCACCTCCACAAACACTACAAGTCATAATGGTCGCGCTTTTCTTGCAATAAACGCACTTCCCCGGCCGAGGACCACACTGCTTGCATTTTACTCCAACCTCCTCATCGCTAGAACACGCGATATGAAAGTAGCCCTGGCACGTCTCGCATTGGATCTGCGGTACAATAGTTTTCGGGACCGCACAATCGCGGACCACACATTTCACTACATTCTCTTCTTTCTTCTTCGCAAGAGCTTTCACAACAGCCTTTGCTCCACGGTTTGCCCCCATGTTTCTGGGGCAAGGTGTTAACGTGCTACTTACTCTTAGGTTTCAGGAGCATAAGTCAATTAAGTAACGGCGGAGTCTTGGGCCTTCAAGTCCGTCCAGAACTCCAAAGCGCCACATCACGATGCACATACAAATATCCCACGCAAAAATATTTGGCTGTGGAACCCTAACAGATTTGGAGTCCGTCGATAAAACTTGATCGAACTCCAAAGCGCCACATCACGATGCACACAACATTATGTCACGGATATAAATTATGATGTGGAGCGCTGACAGATTTGGAGTCCGTCGATAAAACTTGATCGAACTCCAAAGCGCCACATCAAGATGCACATAACATTATGTCACGGATATAAATTATGATGTGGAACGCTGACAGATTTGGAGTCCGTCGATAAAACTTGATCGAACTCCAAAGCGCCACATCACGATGCACACAACATTATGTCACGGATATAAATTATGATGTGGAGCGCTGACAGATTTGGAGTCCGTCGATAAAACTTGATCGAACTCCAAAGCGCCACATCAAGATGCACATAACATTATGTCACCGATATAAATTATGATGTGGAGCGCTGACAGATTTGGAGTCCGTCGATAAAACTTGATCGAACTCCAAAGCGCCACATCACGATGCACACAACATTATGTCACGGATATAAATTATGATGTGGAGCGCTGACAGATTTGGTGAACTCCAAAGCGCCACATCATGAAGCACTTCACGCCATTTCGAAGTGAAACGCGTTCGTATTCTTCAAGAATGTGACCGGTGATGGAAGTGCGAGGAAGCTCATGCCCTCGCACGAATATATTTCATGTATATTTGATATGTGGTTAGCGTGGTAGAAACGACAACGATATGGGTGGGACGAAGCGGCGCCCCAATCCGACAAGCTTCAACGGTGCGGTTGTACTTTATTTGTAAAGAGCCCGAAGCTATTATGAACTATTATGATCTGTGACAAAATGCGTGAGAACGACTGTTGAGGAGTGCGCATACCTTTTTGTAGCAGGGGTGCACATCGTGGAAGGCCACGTGAAGTTCACCGTGGTTCGGGATGATCGACGTTGGCTACTAGGGCAGTTATGTGGAATCATGCATGT
Organism: Cymbomonas tetramitiformis; assembly: GCA_001247695.2. Lineage (NCBI taxonomy): Eukaryota > Viridiplantae > Chlorophyta > Pyramimonadophyceae > Pyramimonadales > Pyramimonadaceae > Cymbomonas > Cymbomonas tetramitiformis. Next base: position 3,851 of record LGRX02034083.1, read on the forward strand.
CATTCTAGCTATGAGCGTCTTTTTAGCTTTGTGCGGCTCAGACGCGAGCTACAATCCTGGACCAGACTGGGATATCCCGCCAATTCTTATGGACTTGCTACCTCTTCTAGTAGAAGTAGGCGACTCCGCACGCACCATACCTCTTGGAGTGTGGCCCCTACCGCAAGAAGCTATGCCGACGCTTCGACACTTGGTTACCAAGTTGGATTCGGTGTGCGATATTTGGGCGTCTGCACGAGCTGAGGCGACTTCCACGCCCTTGCGCAATTGTCAGATTCCTGACAGCTCAGACAAAGAGGAATGTTCTTCTCCAGACGAACTGGACACTTCGCGCGAAGTGTCCAAAGGAGGGATAGAGGGGCAAGAAGATGGTTTGCGTCGGTCGCTGACACGTCACGAAGTTGACAGACCACAGGAATACACGCCACTGAAGCGAGGAAACAGGAACCACTGGATAGGGAAGATGAGCGAGATTTTTAGTAGGTCCCCAAACCGCATCGCTTCAGCGGTGAGGGGGTACATTGAAACGCTGCCAAAGGAAGTGGCAGTAGGTGTGCTGCAACGCTGTCGCGCAGCGTTGTTCGGTGATACAGAAATTATGGCGAAGACCAAAGCTATGGACTGCATTCTAGAAAACCTGGTTGCGGTCTTTGGGGCGCTGTCGAGTAGGAATTCTAACTTGAACGAGGAGCACAAGCTTGCAGTGGCGGCCGCAGTGTTTGGCGAGAACATGCAAGAGGGGCAAGTGTTAACCGCAGCGACAACAATGTTAGGCGTGCATAAGCGTGTAGGATATGCGGGCATCACGGGGCATAAAAACATGCTGGCGGGTGCGAGGGTTGGCAATGCCGAGCGTGCACGAAGGAGCTTGCACGTGGGTGTGACGCGCCCCAAGCGACGTGGGCGTCGTTCAGGGTGCATGGCGGAAGCCACTTGTGCACTCATCCGCGACTTTTGGTTGCACCCGGACAACACGCGCGTGAGTCCTTGTAAGAAGGACGTGGTGTTGGCAAGAGATCCACACACGGGGAAGCTTAAGACGCCCCGTGAGTACGTTAGCAAGCATTGGCTTGAGGCTTCGCAACTAGTGGTGTACCGGAGATTTGTGGCGAAATATCCAAGCGTGAAGGTGGGGCAAAGGTCGTTTGAGAAGGCGGGAGTTTGTAAACCGCACAATGTGGTACGGTTGAGAAGAAGGGACAACATCTCTTGTTGTTGTAGGTATCACGAGGACATGCGCATGGTGCTTAAAGGCTTCGACGAAGCACGGGAGGCGGTGCACAAGAAGTGCCCGTGCAAGGATAAGAAGTGTTGCCCCCGAGTGCCACGGACGGCGGAGGAAAAGAGGGAGAGCGCGGTGGGTGCGCCGACGGGGCAAGTGTGTGGCATCGTGAAGGCGGGGAAGTCTACCTCCACGTTCGCGGAGAGTCTGTTGTGCCCGCGTGAAGGGGATAAGCACCGCATAGAGTGCCTGTTGCAAACCTGCAAACAGTGCGGAGGTTTGAAGAACTTTAAAGTGTGCGAGAAGGAGGTGCAATATGCGGAGGAGGTGAGGTGGTCGTGCTATGAGACTCTGAGTACGGGCAAGTACGACGACGAAGGGAAAGAGGTTAGGAGGTTGCAGTTTTTGCAGAAGAAGACGAAATTGGGGGCGTTGATATCTAAGCTGCAAACGCTGTTGCTGGGGCACGAACCGGGGAAGTCGCCAAACTGTCGGTGCAATGGGCGCTTTCTGTGCGAGGACGCGGCGTCGGAATCGTGGAAGTGGCGGAGGCTAAATGGCGTCGGGGACTGCCCGTTTTTGCGTCCCTATGCTTACCATACATTCATGGTCTTGCACCAGCACCGTCAATTTAAGACGTGTATCACGGATTTGCCGTTGGGGCATACGGCGTGGTGTTTCGACTTCTCCGAGAACCATTCGTCGAACATCCCGAGGGAAGTTCAGAGTTTGCACTGGGTTGTGAAGCAGGCTACTGTGTTGGTGTGTGTATTATGGCGGCACGCGTGCAAGGAAGTCGATGGGGTAGAGTCCACGGCGGAGAACCCGGTTGTGATAAAGGACTATGTGTACTTTATCAGTGATGACCGCAAGCATGATCACAGATTCATTCAGTACATGCGAGAGGTGATCATCAAGGAGTACTTTGAGAAAAGGGGGATTCCGAAGCCAATATTTATTCACGAATGGGCGGATGGTTGTGCGGGGCAGAACAAGTGCGCGGCGGGATTCGCGGACGTGGGAAACAGCAAAATGGAATGGTCGCTGGGGATTCCTTGTCAGCGGAACTTCTTTGAGACGGCGCATGCTAAAGGGGAGCAGGACGGAGCGGGGGCACACGTGAAGCATGCAGCGGCGGTGGCGGTAATTTCGGAGGGTGACAAATGGTATGGGAAGATCTTGTGTGCGGCCGATCTCTATGCTTTTTGTGTGGAGAGGTTGCGCACACGCGCGGACACCAGCTACACGAAGTCGAGGGCCGCATTCAATCAACGATTTTTTTATCTAGTTCCCGAGGACGCGACGAAAGAGGTGGCGGGAGGTTTGTCGGCGGTTGATCACACGGCGCGCATCGCATACAAATCTTTGGAGCGCACTTTGCAACTGCATTCGGTGCGATCGGGCGTGGAGGGGAAGTTGCTGGTGCGCGACAGGACATGCTATTGCGTGTCATGCTATGCAGAATGTGTGTCGTCCATGCCGACGTCCGAGAACTGTTTGGAGAGCTCGCATGTGGATTTGTGGAGGGAGGTGGAATTGACGCCCGCAACGGGTGCGGACGCGGCAAGGGTGCGGGAGTTGGTGGAGGAGTATGCGAGTGATGTGAGTGTAGCGGTGCGGCGCGGATGCATCATCGCGGTCCACCGAGACCCGGCGGACCGCGCACACGCCTACTACTTGGTGAAGGCGTTATCCGCCGTGACGGAGGTTGGACCTAGGGGGCGCCGAGATGACTATGGGCAATATTTTGACCCGGGAGAATTTGTGGTTTCGGGGAGGTACTTTGAATGGGAAGATGCCGATGTGAGAGATGACTACATACTAGACACAAGTAAAAAGTGCTTGATCTCTTGTGAAGCCGTGCGTGCAACCGATGTGCGCCTAGTTAAAAGAGGGGATGTGTACAAGATGCCTGCTGCCGAGCATGAGCGCGTGTTATCACTGTTGTGATTTTTGCATTCAAATATATAGTATGGGATTTGGCATTCACAATGCAATAATGATAACATTTTTTGCATATTTATGCTCAAGCATTTGAACAAACTTGGGGTATCACAATTTTGATGTGACGCGCATGCATGCCAAGTGCAAAACACGATTTCCTGCGGTTTGCAGTGCCCAAAATGGCCCCGCACGACTACTCCAAAACCCTAAATGTCAAAAAATAACATTTTTGAGTTTGTCTAAACCTTCTCCAAACTTCTCCAAAAATATCAAGCCGTATAACAACATTTACCGAAATTATGCACTTTCTAGCGGACCCCGCATACGCGAAACCCCTGCTCTCACCGCCAATATTTCACCCGCCAGCAACCCTAAAACCCTAAAATCTTGGCTATGCAACTTTCAAGTGCCTTCAACTAACTTGGTGCACCTCCCCAAACTCGGCGGTGACCTTTTATCAACACATTCATGCGACGCGCATGCATGCCAAGTGCAAAACACGATTTCCTGCGGTTTGCAGTGCCCAAAATGGCCCCGCACGACTACTCCTAAACCCTAAATGTCAAAATTTTATATTTTTGAGTTTGTCTAAACCTTCTCCAAACTTCTCCAAAAATATCAAGCCGTATAACAACATTTTCCGAAATTATGCACTTTATAGCGGACCCCGCATACGCGAAACCCCTGCTCTCACAGCCAATATTTCACCCGCCAGCAACCCTAAAACCCTAAAATCTTGGATATGCAACTTTCAAGTGCCTTCAACTAACTTGGTGCACCTTCCCAAACTCGGCGGTGACCTTTTATCAACACATTCATGCGACGCGCATGCATGCCAAGTGCAAAGCACGATTTCCTGCCGTTTGCAGTTAGCAAATTCAGGCAGTTTTCCTCAAACCCCATTTTCGTATGAGTGATGCCCAACGTCTCCTCACACCATGTGGGATCCTTCACGGGGGCCTCAGTGTAGGCAGGGCCATAAAGCTTCGGACTCGTGAACGCAGCCCCACAGCGAACGGCATCTCGAACCTTGATGTAGTTTTCCGGCAAGGAGTGAATGTAGCACAAGATCATACGCGTGGCTGCATAGCAAACATAACTCTAGTTAGCAATTGAAATCCTGCAACTTACAAAATACTTGTGAGGACTAACTCACCAGCGCAATCCACAAGAGTCTTGTAAGTATGCATGCTATCCTGCACATTACGCGATGGCTTATTCACACTCCGGTCCGTAGCCCTTCCTTCCTTGGATTCAACGCGCCTCCATCGCTTTGCTTTCAACATGCTCTTCATGACCTCATCGAAGCGTGCAGTGTAGAAGTCGTTGGAAGATTTGATTAACATCCACATCAGAAGCGTGGTTTCCAAATCAGGCGCTCCGTGTTGCCTAAGTGCCCGGTGATGTTTTTGCACGTACGTCATATGCTGCGATTCACGGTACGGTTCCTCATCAAAATCATAGGGTCCCCAAGGGTTGTCAGAATTTAGTTGGAGTATAGTTTCCCCCATATCGTCCTCATCTAGACGTCCGAGATACCCTGTCCTTGTTCATACCAATTTGGGTATTCATTTCAACCCAACAGCGAGGCAAACCTGGCCTTGGCAGATTCGATGACATCCTTGATGAAACCAAGACGATGACAATACGTGCTGAACTCAGCGCCAGTCAAAAACTTGCCCTTGCAACTGATCCCATATTTCTGGTAAAACACCTTCCGTGCCTCCACATCATCCACTTCTATTCCTTTCTTCGCCACTTTAAGAACAAAGAAAAAATATCGTACATCAAACCCTAAGGCTGATAACGAGCTGCTTACAACAGCCTCTAGGGTAAGAACAGGCTGAAGTTCTTTCGGATAGTTCTTCAACTCCAGAGCCTCCTTCCGCCATTCATCTCCCAGTTTTGGATCCAGTAACCGCAAAATCTGCAAGCAAGACACGTTGGACACACGTAAGTCAGGGGGCCGAAGCTAGTAAGCTTGACAATCGTATACGATTGTCACGCGTGGCAGAGAACTGAAGCTATCGACAAAGCTTGACAATCGTATACGATTGTCACACGTGAGTTAGAGCCGAAGCTAGCGCCAAAGCTTGACAATCGTATACGATTGTCACACGTGAGTCAGAGAACTGAAGCTATCGACAAAGCTTGGCAATCGTATACGATTGTCACACGTGAGTTAGAGCCGAAGCTAGCGCCAAAGCTTGACCATCGTATACGATTAACGACGATCGCTCTTAATTGGAAGATGCGCTTTGAATTGGAAGATTTTTTGAAGGTCATTGTTTTGATGTTTTTTACATTATTTTAAACATATCATGCCCAAAAAATAGGGTGCTTACTTATAATTTTGGAAGTTTTTCTCATCGTACGAGGCGGGGTTTTCAGAATTCTTACGCGTGACTCTTAGGCATATTGAGGAGTGTTCCAAAAATCCACATATGGTATTAGATCGAGATTAAAGGTTATAAAATGGAAGTAAAAAGGGAAAATATGTACCTATTTATCATATGTTTGATATTTTCATCGATTTCAGCACAATTTTGCCAAAACCCCCCTCAAACCCTATGCTTTATCACACGCGTATTCACAAAGGGCGGGTAACATATGTAAAGGTTCTTGCTAATGGACCCGTCACGTGCTATGTTATAATGTAGTTTGCCATAAAACATATTTGAACAAATAAAATATCAAGCACTTGCATCTCCGTGCAGATTTCAGGAGCAAATGGCCCTCTAGCGGGGGAAACCCTATGTAAGTGGTAACACCAATTTAGGGTGTAAGCACAACCACATGTGTACATGCATGCACATACGTACTCTTGACTGCACTTATTTACTCTTCAGAGTTCTCCAGCAGTGCTTTTAAAAGCTCAGCTTTCTCCTCACAACCTGGAATTCCGCCTTGAACACCAGATTTTGCGGTCTCATCCCAGCATGTCAACAGCTCGTTCACGTCAAATGTAGACTTCATGCGAAGGGTGCGGGGACCCCGTACGAAAGCTCCAGCCACACAGAGTTGTTCTACCGTCTCGAACGTTCTCCGTGACTGTGCTGGCAACCAGAACTGCCAGGTTATCTCCTTCCGTGAGGCATGCTGCCCCACCACCTCCACGAAATGGAGTGGGAGTGACTTACCGCCGTCCGGGAGTATAACGTTGAACCAACACTTGTCGCTGGCTTCCCCGCCTGCAACGGTCACGGCATAGCTGCCCACAGTCATGTCCTCGAACCGGTAGTCGGCTGCCAAGTGTTCCTTCTGCGATGCCAAACGCATCCCACGGTCATATAGACTCTCGTCAACACCGGAGGACAGTAGTTCCGGCAGTTGGTGGGAGACTTACGATGAAAAGTTCAGGGGGCAGAGGCAGTGTGCAGAAATTATACAACCATCACAAGATTTTCTCTTGAAAATATATAAATTAACTTTATAGTGGAGCGCCCCCTGAAAATTTCGCCTTGCGACTACACTTCAAGAGCCCGTTAACCTCCGTTGAATACCTTTTGCTTCGTGCTCTACGGTATTCTTTTGATGTTATTTTGATATTATTGACTGTTTACTAGTCTAGTTTTCTTCGACCTTCGCCCTCGTCGGCATCTTTGGCTAGACCTTAAGCTCCCTTAACGCCTTTGCCTTTTTTGTTCGACTTCATTCCATTCGGTAATCCCTCTTCCCTCGTCTTCAACACTACGTCTTCAACACTACGCAATATGCATAATCGGGTTCGTAGCCGAGGACATAGTGCAGTCGGCAAGTATCTATGTAAATATCACGTTGAGTTGGAGTGGGGAGTTTCCCTTTGTGGTCACCGGTAAGACTTGGCGGTGGATATCGCGTAGAGACGAAGTACTCACGTGTTTTGCTAATGGGTAAAGGCATGAAATATGACGATATTTTATTAGTTTGAAGCGGTTTCTTGATACGTTTTATTTCATACATACCATGGCGAATGAATACGATAGCTTGAAGTATATTGCAAACGGTATTCGAAATATTTTTCAAGTACCGCTCATTATGTGAATGTAGCTCAAGATATGTCGTTCTACAGCCGGTACATACGGGCCAGCCTGTACCAATTGCAGGTGGTACAGGCCGGCCTGTACCGAAAAACACGGCCGGTATATACCAGCGGCGGGCTCATACCGCGGGGGGGTCATGAAAATCGGTTCATGGCTACTGCCCCGCGCTCCAGTACTGTCACAAGTACTTTAGTAAAACCATTATGGGGCCTTTTCAACAGGTTCCACGGGTCAAGTTACAGCTCAGAAAAATCATTTCGGACCCTTTTGAATTATTTTGAATGATAGTGCACGCTACAAGCAACTTTAGGTGTGAGTAAATCGCGTGTGCTTTCATGCTATAAAACACCAGAAAATTAATTAATTTCGAAAGTACTATCACAAGTACTTTGACTACGAAGGTGTTTTCGCTCGGTAGATGGCCATATATATTCGTATAGGGTGATAGGACTCTTCATTGGGATGTACTCGAACTGTGCAACATGCATTACCCCATGAGAATGCCGGTATCCTGCCATAACCATGGCAACTATCGCCGCATGTGAGAAAAACTGATTTTTTGGATGTTTTTCACTTATAAAATTTCGAGTTCCATCGTACCGCATCCCTGATTGTGATCCCATGGAGCGAAGGTCCGAGCACATTAAGGTCTCAAAAAATCAATATTGATATCTACTTTGATGTTTTGCACACCCTAGTGCTACCTCCATCACACATCGAGCTCGCCGTGCCGTTTTCTTCTCGTGGGTATGCGCAGACTGGAGCAAAGAAATAGCCCCCAAAATCAGGGTTTCCTTGTCGAAACCTAAAACGTCATAACCTCTTCGTTACTTAGAGTTATGTGAGTTATGACATGATATTTCATGCACATACACTCCACTTGACTAGGAAACCTTCACACATATGGATATATCATGCATCCACGACTCAAAATTGATGACTTTGATCATTACCCACTACTTTTGCAGGGTCACCATACTAGAAAAATCCCCAAAAAATCATTTATCATCAAAAGTCGTGAATGATGGGAAATTTTCATCCTTAAGACCCTATAAGTGCACGAAAATCATTATAAGTTCATGAAATATATCAGATACTCGACTAATTGCGGCGCAATGTAGGGTTGCCCTCTGCTGCATAAACGTATATAATCATATATATTGCACATTTTACTATGATACTTCGATTAAAGTCCAAAAAAGGGCCTCGTAGTCCACAACATCGTTACAAATCATCTCCGAGCGATACTCGGTACAAGGGTGACCATCGGGAGAATCCATGGCATGCTACTTGTGTATGCGTACTAGTACACTGTCTGCTAGGCCCTGGCATCTCTTCATAACTCGAATATGCACCTTAGACATCGACCGGGGTCCCCAAAAATGGGTCTCGTAGTCCACAACATCGTTATACATCATCACCGAGCGATACTCGGTACAAGGGTGCCCGTTGGGAGAATCCATGGTATGCTACTTGTGTATGCGTACTAGTACGCTGTCCGCTAGGCCCTGGCATCTCTTCAAAGCTCCAAAATGCACCTTAGACATCGACCGGGGTCCCCAAAATGGGTCTCGTAGTCCACAACATCGTTGTACATCATCACCGAGCGATACTCGGTACAAGGGTGACCATTGGGAGAATCCATGGCATGCTACTTGTGTATGCGTACTAGTACGCTGTCTGCTAGGCACTGGTATCTCTTCATAACTCGAATATGCACCTTAGACATCGACCGGGGTCCCCGAAAATGGGTCTCGTAGTCCACAACATCGTTACAAATCATCTCCGAGCGATACTCGGTACAAGGGTGCCCGTTGGGAGAATCCATGGTATGCTACTTGTGTATGCGTACTAGTACGTTGTCCGCTAGGCCCTGACATCTCTTCAAAGCTCCAAAATGCACCTTAGACATCGACCGGGGTCCCCGAAAGTGGGTCTCGTAGTCCACAACATCGTTGTACATCATCACCGAGCGATACTCGGTACAAGGGTGACTATTGGGAAAATCCATGGTATGCTACTTGTGCATGCGTACTAGTACGATGTCTGCTAGGCTCTGGCATCTCTTCATAACTCAAATATGCACCTTAGACATCGACCCGGGTCCCCCAAAATGGGTCTCGTAGTCCGCAACATCGTTATACATCATCACCGAGCGATACTCGGTACAAGGGTGCCCGTTGGGAGAATCCATGCCATGCTTCTTGTGTACCCCAACCTACCATGAGATTGATTTGTGTAAACACACTTGTAGGGTTGGGTTTAACCCGCAACTTATTACCACAAATGGCATCACGCCAACAGGCTCACACCCACAAACATCATTGGCCAACATACACCCCTTGGATATGTGTGGTCGCCCGGGCAATCTCACGCCAAGAGCTACTCCAAAAAAATTCGTAAAGATGGCCAACTGTTTGAACACCCAGTGCGGAAACCGCAATGTAACAAAAAATGCTACCCCCTCGGCAATATGCATCCAGTGGGAAGGCGACAAGTGGTTTAGAGGCCAATGGCACAAAAGACAATCATGTTTGGGTCACAAAGTCAACATAATATGAAGGGCAGTATGACCGTAGCCTTAAAAGACACCGAAAAAAATTATGGCGTGAAAGTACTTGTCATAGTACTTTCGAGCTCGAAAGTACTATGACAAGTACTGTGGGGCAGTAGCCATTCAGGCCGGTCTGTACCAGTGGAATCGGTACAGGCCGGCTTGTACCAGTGAAATCGGTACAGGCCGGCCTGTACCGAAATCGGCCGGTATATACCAGCGGCGGGCTCATATCGTAACATATGTATATATGATGCCAGCATGGAACTTCGGAGTGAGAAATTCATCAACACAGGTGTTAAGATGATGCGTGACACATGGTATCAACGATATCGGTGCATTGCACCCTTCTGTTCCAGCACTTGACTTTTGGAGGTGCAGGAAAGTAAACGATGTTACGGTCATAATCCTTGGACCGAGTGCAACCGATCTACGGCAAGTAGAGTTTCGAAGGAGAAGACGAAGACTGAAGACCTGCCTTAGATATCGGTTGTGTGTGGTTGGGTGAATCCGGGATGAGCGTTGGCAGCGTGATCCTTAGTGAAGCCTTTCTGCTACGCTGGTGAGCAGAGGAATCACGAGACCCCTGTACGCTATTGTATGTGTGATTATGCTTTAGTCGTGGTTTCAGGGGAAAGTCCACTCCTAACGGGGGGAGAGTTGTGCCAGGAGGTACGACGTACCTGCTGAGACACCCAGAATAGGGGGGTCTGATTTCGATGAGAATAAGAGTAGCGAACTATTAGGGAAATTAGTGAGTGGATGTGACATTGCCTGAGCGAACAGTTGGGGAAATAATCTGTGAGCTCAGAGTGGTGAATAAAGAGAGATCACTGAGTTGGTCTCTCAGACTTGGACAGCAGAAAATAATAAGTCTTGCTGTCTGGGTTTATGTGAATAGAAAGATATTCTGAAGGTATATAAGATCCGATCATATTGCATACTGGATGATAAATAACTCCTGGGAATACCCCTGGGACAGGAACCGCGTAACGACCCCGTTACGCGTCAAAAGCGTAGGCGATATGACCACGGTGCTTGTTTTGTGGAGGTGGGTTGCTCGTGAGCGAAAGCGAAAAATGAACCGCGAAATCGTGATAGCCAGCTTTTTACGTAAATTATTTTCTAGGACGGATCGAGCCTTAGCTATGAGTCAGGGTTGACAATCGTAAACGATTGTCACAGGTGAGTCGGAGCCGAACCTAGGGGGGCAGCTTTGGCATTCGTATACGATTATCACATGTGAGTCGGAGTCAGGCACATATCAACGAATCAAGAATACATCTGTAAGATGTAATGTACAGAAACTCAATTTAATCCACACCAGCTATATTCATGTAAACATTCAGATTTCATATATATTGTAATGTTATGTATATTGTTTAACGCTCGAAAATTGGAAATCTAACGTAGAGCAAAATTAGTCAAAATTGAAAAAATGGAAGTCTAACGTAGAGCATGAATAACCCAAAATAAAAAAATGAATGGGGCAAAACGGTGCTAATTTTTTCGAAGAATGTATGCATGGAGAATGCATTCCGCACATAATATAGTGAAGTTTAGTCGACTTTGACATTTGTATCCGATTGTCAAAACCAGCTTTTCTGTAGACTCTGAAAGACTTAAACCCCTGGAAAAAAAGCCTGCAACCATGCATAACCAAAAATAAAAAAATGAATGGGGCAAAACGGTGCTAAAATTTTCGAAGAATGTATGCATGGAGAACGCATTCCGCACATAATATAGTGAAGTTTATTAGTCAACTTTGACATTCGTATCCGATTGTCAAAACCAGCTTTTCTGCAGACTCTGAAAGACTTAAACCCCTGGAAAAAAGCCTGCAACCATGAATAACCAAACAGAAATTGGGGCAAATAAAACGGTGCTAAAATTTTCGAAGAATGTATGCATGAAGAATACATTCCGCACATAATATAGTGAAGTCTAGTCAACTTTGACATTCGTATCTGATTGCCAAAACCAGCTTTTCTGCAGATTTAATAATTTATAGACAAAAAAAAACATCGCCAGCTTTGACAATCGTATACGATTGTCAAAGCCGTGTCCGAGCCTGCCGTAGTCGCCAGCTTTGACAATCGTATACGATTGTCAAAAGCTGAGTCCGAGCCTGCCGTAGTCGCAAGCTTTGACATTCGTATCCGATTGTTAAAGCTGAGTCCAAGCCTGCCGTAGTCGCAAGCTTTGACATTCGTATCCGATTGTCAAAGCTGAGTCCGAGCCTGCCGTAGTCGCCAGCTTTGACAATCGTATACGATTGTCAAAGCTGAGTCCGTGCCTGGCGTAGTCGCAAGCTTTGACATTCGTATACGATTGTCAAAGTCGTGTCCGAGCCTGCCGTAGTCGCCAGCTTTGACAATCGTATACGATTGTCAAAGGCTGAGTCAACCTGCCGTAGTCACAAGCTTTGACAATCGTATCCGATTGTCAAAGCTGAATCCAACTGCCATAGTCGCAAGCTTTGACAATAACCGTATGCGATTGTCAAAGCTGAGTCAAGCCTGCCGTAGTCGCAAGCTTTGACAATCGTATACGATTGTCAAAAGCTGAGTCCGAGCCTGGTGTATGCAACAACGGCATTGTACCATCAAGCGGGACGAGGACTACACCCACGGCTATCCGTTCCAGCAGCTTAATTCAGCAAAGACGACTTATGTGGAAGTGCGCATACCCGAACGGCTAGATGGGGAAACCCCGGCGATGAGCGTCTGCACGGCGGAGAAGGTAGCGGAGGAGCAGGATCGGTACGATATTTTTGAGCAGGTCAAGAACTTCATGTTTGAGAGAATCGGGGGGCAGAGCACTGTGAAGCAGAAGGTGAAGCCTGGGGAAGGGAGGGACTGGGTTCTGGCTTCTTGGAACTTCTCTTTGGGGAACATGTTCCGTTTGGTGGGAACGGTGGCACGGACCGAGACGGGGATCCTGAAGGACGAAGGAGGAGTGGCCGCGAAGACCAAGGGCAAGGGCAAGCGGGATGCCCCTATCCCTGTGAACTTGGCGGGAAAAGCGGCTCCAGACCGGGTCAAAAGGAAGCGGCAGGTACCCGCAAAATTTGCAAAACTTGTGGTGAAGACTCCTGCGAAACCGCGGCCAAGGTAGCCGGAGGGCAGAAGGTAAGTCCGGCGGTCGGTTCTGCAGCCGCTTCAGATGCAACCCATACGCAAGAAGACGAGCCGGACGAGGAGGTTTTGAGTTGGGAAGGCGACGATATGGGAGAACAACTTGAAGAACTTGCAGTACCTGCCCAAGAAGATGAACAGTCCGAGGAAGAAGAAGAAGCTCCCCGCCCGAAAAAGAGACGCACGAGAAAAGAAAGGTTTAATAACGCGGTAAGCTCCAGAACGGGTTCTTGTATGGTTTGTTGCCTTATTTCGACTGCAGGATCGTTGTTTATGTGAAGTTGTGTGGTGCGCGACACCAGGCCAAAGAGCAAGCGGACGCTCTGGTGGTCCTGAAGAACCTGTTGACGGAGCAAAGCCTCCAGGATGCGCGGGCTCGTCCAGCACCACAGACATTGGAGGAGAAGCGCGACCTTCAAGATATTGAGAACGTGCACCAGCTTATGGCGCAGGAGTTGGCGGCCCTTAAGATGCAGAACGAGCTGCTGTACAAGGGTCTGGAGGAGGCCAAAGCGGCAGCAGAACTCGCGCGCGCGGAGGGGAAGTAGGCCTTGCAGGAGGAGCGCCATGCAGCGAGCAAACGCGATACAAGCATGGGAGCGCAGCACATGGGTGAAAACAGTTTGAAAAGTAAATGTTTTTTTGAAAGGTTGAGTTGTAAGGTGTTTCTCCGCGCTTATAGTGACATATTGCGGAATCTTCACCATACATGTGACATATTGCCATGTTCAGCATCAAGTTGGATCGAACTATGACGGTCCCATATCAAAGGCGCTTATTCTAGTGCGTTAGATATGCAAAATAGTTTGGGTACATCGGGATGTACCCACGACCCCTTGGGTACATCGCTGTGTACCGAAGGGTAATGGACACTGGTGCCGGGGGAATGGACTCTGGTGCCGACTCCTCCGTGCTCATAAAGTTGCTAATCCGCCTCTGGCTACTCTTCTCTCGGTTCACTCGCCGTGTCTCCCGTGCTGCGGTTTGGCCAGCGACGACGTCCAACTCTGCCTCCGTCTCCGTGGTCAAGTGCTATGCCAGTGGGTGACAAGTAGGACCAGAATGATATGCTCCCTCTAAGAGTGTAACTCGTCTACTCGCAGGATGAAGACTGAATTCAGACTGAGTTACGCCAGTGCACAGAGTGCCCCTGGATTCACACAGTCCTGAACATACAGAAGGATAGAAGCCATGTAGAGTGTGTCGCAGATACTGGCGATAAGACGAAAGTTGCCTTCCCACGTGGAGTTTTCCCGAGCGAATCAGCTAGACCAGCCAGGCCAGTACACAGAGTGTCCCTGGATTCACAAGCAGCTTGCTCGCAGATACGTACAAAGTGCCAGAACCATACTACCAACGCAGAACGAGGATGAGAAAGAGTTCCCAGGGCACTTCCTGAAGGGAATTTGAAGTGAATGCCCAAGTTCTTCGAAGTCAAACGGGGCTCAGATAACCAGCAACAGTGAGCCAGGTCAAGCCAGTGTGCTGGGCACCCCATGGGTAGACCGGACACCTCTCACATCATGACTGAAATAGCACCACGGTCATGTCTAGTATGCTGAATCAGCAGTGAATGAAGAAGGTCTGCACAACAGAGCTAAGCTGAGCCAGTGCACAGAGTGCCCCTGGATTCGCAAAGCTGCTGCTCATCAAGGAGGATGACAAGTACCATAAGTGTTTCTCCGTAACTAATATCCAAGGGAAGAAGCTATACAGCAGAGCTTAAGCTAAGCCAGTGTACGGAGTACCCCTGGATTCGCAAAGCCACTGCTCATCAAGAAAGGTGAACGGTGTCATAAGTGCCTCACCGTAAGTCCAAAGTCAACAAAAGTCGCCGAAGACAAGAAGAAAGGCTGTTTGCTAATTCACCGATAATTCCAAGATAACCAACGGTAATCAAGCTGAGCCAGTGTACAGAGTACCCCTGGATTCGCTAGACACCGTTGCCAGAGTGGTCTCCACTGTGTTCATAATATACAGAGTTAATCCGCTCGCTCTATTCCACGCTGATGCCGCTGCTAATTAGCTTCTAGTGGCACACCCGCTTAAAGATATGCCAGTACAGAGTACACCAAGGGTGTCCCTGGATTCACTGTCAGACAAGGTGGCCAAGCTAGAAAAACCGCAGGATAAGAAGCCGCTCATTAAGCTGGTCATTAGCTGCTGATCTGCTGTCGCCGTTGCTATGAGTCTGCCCGTGTGTAAGCACCGCACAATAATAAAGGGAAAAGGATCCGCCAGTACACCAAGGGTGTCCCTGGAGTCACCTGTCTCCCGAATCTGCCATTCTTGACTGCTGTCAACTTGTCGCCAAAGAACTTCTCACTTCTGAATTCGTACCGAAATAAAAAGCCGCTCCGCGCAGGACATTATTGTTTTGAAAAAGAATGAAAACAGCAGTATATAATATTCACCAAAAGATGATAAAACCACAAAAAATACGACGAATTATTGTGCAAAACTGTGAGCAGAGCTGTCTTAGCAATCTAGCACTCGGCACGCGAACAGCCACCTAGCACTTGCGAAGGCAAAACAATAATGAGTCCACTAGTCCTGACCTGCGGTCAGAGCCTACTTATTCTCAAGTCACTGTCACATATGTAAAACTGTAACAGCCTTCCGCTCTAAGATCTTCATCCACCAATAGAATGCTACTATTCTCTGCCAGCTTTAATGATGTTACCGTATCACATCTTTTGGCTGACACGTCAGTGGCAGCATCCTAAACGTCATTTCTTCTAGAAACATTCTTCTCATCTCAATGTCATACCACGGTGACCAAGTCTTCCTTATCACATCTGCTATCTCCGAGCAGTCATCACGCGCGAGGTCAGTCATGCCTGTCACGTCTGTCACGCCTGCCACCAGCTGGACAACCGCGGCTTCGGTACCACGAGAAGCCGGCGTTTGTTACAAGAGGATAACTTTTGCTATTGCGAGTTTCTGAGCGGGGCTTACTGTCGTACATGATGACGTGACTGTCTCGTGGTCGAATAACTGAATTGCGAATGTGTGGATATGTGTCGCGGCTGATAGGCTGAGGGCTGAAGCTTAGTGACTGTCGCTGTGAGGTTGTGCTGTGGCGTCGTGACCTGTCGTACGCGGCAGTGGTCTTATGCTTGTCGCGATGTGACTGAGGGTGAAATACTTGGCGGGATTTTGCATTGCGGCTGTTGTGCCGTGTATAACTGATGGTGCGATCTGTCGAGTTCATTTGCGGTTTGAAAGCGTGCGGGGGTTGGGGCGCTGAGCTCAGCGCGGCACTTGTTGGAAGGGGCGTTTCGTGTGCCGAGGCTGTTTGAGAATGATACTGAAGGGTGAAGGGAGGGCTGTGACGGGTTGTGGTTGGCTGGTAGTTTTATAGGCTACGTTCCCATGCCTGGCGTGGTGTGACTGAGGGCGGAATAATTGGCAGGATTTGGCGTTGCGGCTGTTGTGCCGTGTATAACTAATGGTCACATGCTCCGAAGTGGGTGGACATGGCAGTCTTCTCAATGTCTTGTTGCTTGATGTAAACTTGTTAAGATCTCCACATTGCGTCGGCGGTGGAAAAGACGGTTGCGCCTTGTAGGTCGCCAAGAAGGCACTCGTTG
Source organism: Cymbomonas tetramitiformis (assembly GCA_001247695.2). Lineage (NCBI taxonomy): Eukaryota > Viridiplantae > Chlorophyta > Pyramimonadophyceae > Pyramimonadales > Pyramimonadaceae > Cymbomonas > Cymbomonas tetramitiformis. Next base: position 20,323 of record LGRX02034083.1, read on the forward strand.
CACGTCACGTACAACGGAGCGGCTACCTGTCCTTGGCAATGATCTCGTTGATCTGGCGGTAATTGATGACGAGCCGAAGCTCTTTGGGGTTGCTCAGCTTCGGTACCATGAAAACCGGGGGGGTGATGATGTACATATTTCAAATTCATTGCATCGCGGGTAGGTTATTGGTTTGAAATATTCAACAGTTATTGCATGGTTCAGTAGGGTGACACGGCTGTTTTTTCGAGAGACGAGCAGTCGCGGCGATCACTTACCGGGTCCGACCCAAGCGTGTCGCGACCCAGGCGGAAGATGATTGAGCGATGGAAGCGAGGGGACATTGCGAAACTGGTCCGCAGTTTCTCGATGCGCCGTTGCCGACAGTTGCGAAGTTTCCGCGAAATCCATAATTGGTTATAGAATCGCTGTGAGTAAAGGTACTGGGCCATCACCCCATATCTTTGTGCCTCCCAACATTAATGGTACTGGACTAATCTGGCGGATTATGTATTGTGACCTATGTCAAAATCCCAATATAACTATACCAGAGAACCAGAATTCCGTACAATGTCATGTGAAAATCTCATATCGGCATAAACGATAAAGCTGAATAAGGTCCTACTTCGGCATCCGTAATTCCATACCAAGTACATCGTAGCCATCGATGATTTGTTTATTCAATTTTGGGTTGCCATATCGAATTAAGGGACACAACCTTTGCGGGGATTGCAATAGCTAATTATGCTATTAATTTATAAAAATTGTGTAGGGAATTTGCTCTGCTTTATTATCTAATCTAATTTGTTTGTATGTATCCCTTGCGTTCGACACTTAGATTCTGTGTGTGGCTGTTAGTCGAGGAGTGCTTAACTCCCCAATGTACTACTAAGTATGGCGTTATCTTGAGCTGCTTTGGTACAGCTATTAGCACACTGTGATATAGACGTCATTACACACACCGGATGTGCCATCGTGCACATGATACTATCTCTAACTGATTTGGTGCAGCCATCCAATTGGCCCCCCACAAGCATGTAGCAATACTTGGTGCAGCCATCCGCCTGGCAACGCTCACCTCCCCCGTGTGCAATGCATAACTTGGTGCTGCCTATAGCTGCTTTGGTGCAGCCGTCAGCCTGGCAACGCTTGCCTCCCCCGTGTGCAAGGCAATACTCGGTGCTGCCTTGGGCTGATTTGGTGCAGCCGTCAGCCTGGCAGCGCTTGCCTCCCCCGTGTGCAAGGCAGTACTCAGTGCGGCCTTGGGCTGATTTGGTGCAGCTGTCAGCCTGGCAGCGCCTGCCTCCCCCGTGTGCGATGCAATACTCGGTGCTGCCTCTAGCTGCTTTGGTGCAGCCGTTAGCCTGGCAGCGCCTGCCTCCCCCGTGTGTAATGCAATACTTAGTGCTGCCTTCAGCTGATTTGGTGCAGCCATCCGCCTGGCAGCGCTTGCCTCCCCCCACGCTTGCAATACTCGGGTGCTGCCTTGGGCTGATTTGGTGCAGCAAATCTGACCTGGCGCTGCCCGTGTGCCATGCAATACCTCAGTCTTTGCCTTGGGCTGATTTGGTGCAACCGTCAGCATGGCGCTTTGCCTCCCGTGTGCAAGGCAGTACTCAGTCACCCGACCTTGGGCTGATTTAGTGCAGCTGTCGGCCTGGCAGCGCTTTGCCTCCCCGTGTGTCTTGCAATACTCGGTCTTTGCCTCTAGCAGCTTTTGAGTACGGCCGTCAGCCTGGCAGCGCTTGCCTCCCCCGTGTGCGCACATAACTCTGTGCTGCCTGCAGCACCATGCAGCCGTCAGCCTGGCAGCGCCTGCCTCCCCCGTGTGCCATGCAATACTCGGTGCTGCCTCTAGCTGCTTTGGTGCAGCCGTCAGCCTGGCAGCGCCTGCCTCCCCCGTGTGCAATGCAATACTTAGTGCTGCCTTCAGCTGATTTGGTGCAGCCATCCGCCTGGCAGCGCTTGCCTCCCCCGTGTGCCTTGCAATACTCGGTGCTGCCTTGGGCTGATTTGGTGCAGCCGTCAGCCTGGCAGCGCCTGCCTCCCCCGTGTGCCATGCAATACTCGGTGCTGCCTCTAGCTGCTTTGGTGCAGCCGTCAGCCTGGCAGCGCTTGCCTCCCCCGTGTGCAATGCAATACTCGGTGCTGCCTTCAGCTGATTTGGTGCAGCCATCAGCCCGGCAGCGCTTACCTCCCCCGTGTGCGGTGCAATACTTGGTGCTGCCTCTAGCTGCTTTGGTGCAGCCGTCAGCCTGGCATCGTCTGTCTCCTGTTTTTGCCATGCGAATCCGGAAGCTGCCAGCAGCCGACGTACAACGAGCAGCGAGTGTCGCCGCTTCCGTACGTGGCATACTATTTTCTGCGACTTCCGCAGTGTCCTTAGAAAGCGTGGTAGTGGCTGCGCCGCCAGCTGGAACCGTCGGACCTCCATATTTGTCTCCAGAGCCTGCAAAGTTTTCCGCCACCGCTGCATGTAGATCTGGCACGGCAGCCTCTTTGGGTCGCTCGTCGTCCGCCATGTGGTTGTCATCCGCGGAAGTAACCTCCACGGAGGCCCTCGACGCCCCCCTCGAAACAGCTTGCTGTAGGGGAGTACTTCCGAGCGTTGCAGTCATAGGGTTGGCGGGAGCCGCTGTTGGGTCAGACGGGTGACACCAGTGTTCGACGGCTGGCGCAATTGCCAACGCCCGATCCTTCAAGAGATCACCACGGTCATCGCTCGTCGTGGTGTCCACTGCACTACGGCCCACATCTGTGATGCCACCAGCCATGGCCAAGGGAGGCTGAAGTGTGGAAACATGGTATCGGCAAACTTGTGGCCCGATGATGCGGGCGCCGGCATTGTTGACAGAGCTCCCTGCGGCAGTCGGTGTTCACGGGTGAGCTTCCATGGCTGCTCGTCACATCTTCAAGGGAGCTCAAGGAGGACAACAGTCTTGCAGAAAGTTCAGCAGTGACCGGCAGCCGGCAGCAGGTACCCATCCCCATACCCGCCTCGCAGGGCGTGAGGGAAGGGTCAGAGTGGAGGGAGCGCTCGCGATGCACCTGCTGCTTGCGGCTCCAAGCCACCCGCGCTCGATGACGGAGCTTGTGCGGCCACAGTTACTGCACGTGCCCACTCTCCGATCCCTGCCTCCTCATCCGAAACCGGCTGATAGCACAAACCCCCTTCCCGCCCCGGCAGTAAAGATAGTCCTGACGTCCGTGTTCCCGAATATGGACACCACGTCAGGGTGACGCATGGGGTCTGCGAGGACGGACCGCAATGGGAAGGAGCTTTGGGCACAGCTGGCGCCACGTCAGCTCCTCTTTGTCGCCATTGGTGTAGCATACTGCGAAGAGGTGCCCGACAACGGAATGTGAGCGGCAGCCCATAACTCGGCCAACGTACCAACCGTGATCAGCGAAGAAGCTCAGGAGCTGGCGCCCACGCAGCTTGTCTGGGCCGTGCTCCAGGTCAGCCCCCTGCACCTCCAGACGTTAAAATCCAATAAAGTCTTCAGCTTGAAGCTCTAAGGGTGAAATTTAAACCTACAGCTTCGTGCGCCTTGCACATGCGTTATGCCAGCTTCATACCGGCGGTTGGCGACGCGGATCTGGCGGCAGCTAAGAGCCATTCCTAACGTCGATGGGGCAAGTTCGAACAGCAGCAAAGAGGGAGACCAAACTGGGTCTCCCTGCAAATGCGTCGACTTGTGGCAAGCACCGTCGAGAGGCTCTGATCCCGGCGGCTTCTCCAGCGGCGTGCCGTTAGGAGAAGAGAGGGAGATTTTATATTACAAGGGACCACTTCGACGCGCTGGACCGGTCAATAGAGTACTGTGCGCATTGCGTGGGAGGCGCCCGCAACCTATGGAGGCGTACGAGGCGGCCAGGCTGTCGCAAAGAGGTGCGTGGCGCATCAACCCACGAATCACCCGAGGTCGTTGTTTGCGCTCCGACATTCGCGGCAAGAGGAGTGCTATGCACCTGCTCTATTACCTCAGCGCGCGGGACTTCCACGGCGTTCAGACCCGTCATCCTGGTGCAGGATCTCGCGGCCGCTTAGCGTTTGCCCGGCAGCGTCTCTCACGTGCAGAGTTAGCGACAATCCTTGCAGCCGTGCCACAGCAAGGCTGTCGCCGAATGCAGTGCAGGGCGGAGGACAGCTATCCGAAAACGTTGATTAAACGTTAGCAATCCAGAACGGAAGCCGGCCGAGGGGTAGAGCTTCTGAAAACGAAAAGGGGATTTGGCCCTTTGGGTTATCCATCGAATCGCTAGCTCTAATAAGGAGCTTCGAGCTACCGTCTCAGGAGGACATACAGCAATTTCATGACCTAATCAAAAGTGCATTTTCGATGACGACGATGACTCGAAAATTACGCCAGACACTGTGTATAAAATTATTTTCGATCTGACGGTACAATTACATGTACACCGTCATCGGACGCAGATAAATCGGTGTTGGGAAGCTCGAGACAGTTTGAAACTGTTTCTTAATCACTTTCGACTTTCAAAATACACCGCTGCTGTTGACCCGGGTCAGCAGCAGCGGTTTTTTTTTTATCATATATTATTGCACGACATACCATACAGCATATCACAGTGCATATATGCATGCATACACTCCTCAAATGCGAACTCATGTCCAATTGCACGTGATCAGCTTCGCCTCCCTTGCGCGAAGATGATCACGTGAGGTTAGCCATCCGCACTACAACGCGCCCGCACGAACAAACGTAACCACAAACCTAACCTGTATTCAAGTAGCTTGTGTCACGCACAATAAAAAAGTTTATAGGTTGCCAGGTTTGTTCATTTCACTTGAGTGGATGAACAATCTACGTGACCTAGGCGACTCCCCGGAATGCCGGTGCTCAAGGAATGGTATACATTCCTTGACGCAACCATAGTACCGTGCTTGCTTAACGCCCGTTAATCAAGCATAGTGCAAGGCATACGATAAGTTCCAGATAAGTTCAACCGGGTGAAACGCGAATGGCTGCAGATTTCAGCGCTCTCCGCAAACCCAAACGCCAAACCCGATGGCGGCATCCTACCCTACCGGATGCTGGAAAGCGACTGTCCGGACACCGCAGGAGGGTCAAAGGCATACATAAGTCCTCTAAATATGCCTTTTAAAAACTACCTACGGTGTCCGAATTTCCCATCATGTTGTTTTTCACTGATTTTCAGAGGCCGCGGCATCATCCGCTCAGCCGGTGACCCCCGCAGTCCTACGTGTCGGTGGCCTCCGGGGGAATTCGGACACCGTACGTCGACGTGTAAGGTCCTAATTGGTCGGTATTGTATGTCGCCGTATCCCGGCGCATGCCGCGCGGTGCGCGAAAACGGCATGCACTGCAGGATAAGGCGGCACTTTTGACGAGTGGTGAACTCGTTGATCTGAACGGCAAGAAGGCGATTTGAGGCAATCACAGAAGCTCACAGTCCTTAGATATGGTGTGCGATTATATCGGCTTGTCAGTCAGTTACACTACAAATACACTCTTAAAATTGGAGACAAATTGCCGTAGGACATGCACATCGGACATGGACACCGCACGTTCACTGGTGGGAGGGGTGGTGGATATATAGTGCTGGACTTTAGGTTCAGGGTTATTATTATGGGCTCTGATAGCCCCTAGCCTGACCCGTCTCTGATCGGAACCGTGACTCCGCTAGTAGCTAGGATGACAGTACAGTAGTACTGTACTGTCAGTCATTACTTCGTATTATCCGGGTTTCCGAGATGCATGATAAAAGCACTCGGCCGGACTGTTATGGGAGCTTAGCCAGTTTGTTTTACCGAGCGGAACACCTGTTCTCGCAGGTTATGGGCCCACCACGCTTCCACTGCGCCGTAGCCGTAAGTGACCCTGACTCTGGCATTCGTCTCTTTAACAGTTGTCTTCGGGATGCGCAGCGTCTGCAGACGCTGCCCGAAGACGCTGTTAAAACAGGCACACCACCTAGGGTGGTGACCGGAGCTAGTAGTGAAACGAAGCAACAAACTCCCTACTTAACTTCAGGAGGAAACTGTAGCACAGCTGGGGGCCTGTACTCTTGGTCAGGGCGGTCCTTGTTCACAACAAAGATTGTCAGATACAGCTGTTAGGTTGATAAGGCTCGCTATGCAAGCGATATGTTTGGCACGGCTATTATTGAACGATAACAGCACGCGCAGAGTATTGTGGGTATGCGTGCAGCCTCTTCTCCAAAAGTGCTGCTAGAGCTCAATGCTCCCTCATATACGCCAATGCCCCCGCACTTCTCAAGTGCTACCACAATTGGGTTGTGAACCCGAGGGCATTGGGTGAACAACAATATCGGCTGATCGAATAAGCCATGTGATACCCGCATGGTAATCAATTCATGCTTGAAGCGAAGACGAGTCCCTTCGGAACAGTTTGTTCTTCAAGAACTGTCTTGCTTCATCATCGAGATGCTGTGATCAGCCTCTCGATGACAGATGTCACTCATGGTGAGTGGATGACAGATGATATGACTGTACATGTCACAGTCGACCGTACTGACGACTGTATGTCATTATAACATATGACATGACACGACATGGCATGACATGACATGGTATGACATGTATGACACGTATGACACGTATGGCATGTATGACACATATGTCATCGGTCATAATCCTGACAGATCTCCCCTCTTAAAAGAGTTGTGACCTCACAATATAGGGTGCATACCTTTGTATATGTCTTTGATGTCTTTGTTGTTGAGCTGGCACCAGTCTTCTTACACCGATGAGGCGTCCCTCAAGGTGTTTTAGGATATCGGGGGGAACTGAGTCCACTTTAAACCCTCACCTTAGGCATTTAGCCCTACAGTTCTTAGGATGTAGCCCCCATGAATTGCGTATCGTATTTCAGAGTGACGTTTCAAGGTATCTTCCGAGGTTTACGTTACGGATAGATATAGCGCTGCCGCTCGTTTCGTATTTCAGAGTGACGTTTTTACGGCTTTATATAATGCATCCACCTCTTCCTCCCTTCAGAGAGCTTAATCCCCCGAAGTTCATAGAAATACTATGGAGAGCCCCCTCCGAAAATTCGAAGTTTCGGCTTGTTTTAATGCAACGGAGTGGGCCCTGCTTAACGAGATATTGGAGGGTCTCTATGAGTCCACTTTAAATCCTCACCCGATCTGCCCCAGTGCTCCTTAGGAGGCTCCTTATTTTTCGGTCCGGTACGCGCGCTTTGACGAACATTTCATAGAGTGGATTCGACAACGTACTAATGTGAAATTCGTTTTAGTTATGTGTGTCAAGCATAACTCAGGATCACAACTCCGTCCACCTCAGTATCCGGTAGCTGCGGATTACTGGCCATTAGATCCGAATGACAAACCACGGTCTGGCAAAGGTAGCATAGCAGTTTTTATTTATCCACAGATATGGTACCCGCATGTATGCGTATCTGTGCAAGGGTATGATTGTGTACAAGGCTCACTACACCTTTAGCAAGGAAGGATCAATTTCCTGCTTCTATGCAACATAATGACAAAACATTAAGAGCAAGGTATATAGATGATCGACATGTATTAGTATATATATTACAAGAAGTAAGGGCACTAGGCTTAATATACAGTAAAACCCGGGCTATAAGAAAACAGGATTAAAATGCCAGCGCTGGCTTTCTTAAATTGAGATCGAGCCGAACGCAATCCAGCCCCAAGTCATTTCTTAATTGGCCCTTGGATCGACGATATCCGATAGTTTTCAGGGGGGCGACAGCGTGCGACTTTCTTAATCGACGGCCCGTCACCGTTTGGCGATTTAAAACCTAGCGGCTGCTTTCTTAATGTTTTCTTAAAACGATGAGTGTCGTCTCAGACGGACAACTGCATCCGAGCAATACAGTAGGCAACCAACAGCAATGGAAGCAACCACAAGATTAGCGCTCCAAACCCTGAAGAGCCTATCTGGCGAGTTTGTGCTCACTGAGCAAGAATTTAAGACCGAGAAGAGAAAGCTGTTTGGGCGGAAAGAGGGGCATTCCTACGTCATCTCTCCGAAAAATCTCGGAATGGGCATAACTTTTGATATACTTGGCCATTTTGGCTGGAAAATGAACCACAAATAGGTCTTTTATAGACGAACAAATTGATATATCGTTTGTAAGCATATGCGTAATATTCCGTAAAAGAACGCATTCGCGGTAAACTGTGCAGCGTACGCGAGTGGTATAGTGTAATAACCGAAAATGCTCGGAATAGGCATAACTTTTGATATACTTGGCCATTTTGGCTGAAAGATGAACCACAAATAGGTCTTTTATAGACGAACAGATTTATATATCGTTTGTAAGCATAGGCGTAATATTCCGTAAAAGAACGCATTCGCAATAAAATCCAGCGAAGATTTTCTTAATATCATGGTTTTCAGCAATTTTTGGATCTCCAATATATCATTTTCCAGCCCAAAATTTTCTTAATTAGGGTGCTTTTGTCCGCGTCTCGAGGGGAAAGCCAGCGCTGGCGTATTTTCTTTTTCTTAAGATTTTGGCAAAAATCCAGCGGCTGTTTTCTTATAGGTGCGTTTTCTTATACCCCGGGTTTTACTGTAATGTTAACCTTCATAGGCAGCTATCATGTCTGCTGCATTGGTCAGCTCTGTGGCTTTGACCCAGGTGTCATGCTCAGGGCCGTAGCCTGCATATCGCACTAAATAGTACTTGACACCTCTAGTGATCTTATCTGAGAGTATGTGTGATATCTCAAACAGTGGTTGCCCTTCTTCGGTGATCATCTGTGGCAGAGGCAAAGGTGCTTGAATTGAGTCATTATACAGCTCTATTCTGGATACAGGCTGAACCGGATGGATACGAATATCGAGATCCCCGAAATCTAACTCATAAGCACGTCCATGGCTGAGCACTTTAGATATGGTAAACGGCCCAATATATGGCTGCTTAAAGTGTCTGCCTGCCTCTGTCAAACCAGTCCATTGGATAAACTCGGTCCGTAGAAGAACTTTCTGCCCTACTGCATATTGCCGGGGCATGTGAGTCTTATTGAATCTGGCTTGGCTAATATCTGCTGCTCGGGAAATGTTATCTACGGCGTTGGCATGTACAGCCGAGTACTGGTCAAAATGATCTCGAATAGCATTCTGTATTGGAACAGGAGCTTCTGGCGGAATAGTGATTGCCAGATCATGAGGCGAAAGTGGCTGCGCCATCGAGTCGAGATAAAATGGTGTGTAACCAGTCGTAGCAGAAACCGTGTTGTTAATTGCAAACTCCACCAGAGGCAACTTGTCCTCCCACGAATTGGCTGAAGTATCGTTGCAACAACACCTGAGGAGAAAAATACTATCTAATCAGTTTATAAACCAGAGGATGGTGAATCATGCATCAAACATAATGAAAAATACCTGAGGATGTCCTCAATGAAGGCATGGCTCCTTTCATTGCTTGCATTCGACTGTGGATGGTGTGAAGACGTCATAGACAATCTCGTACCAGTAGATTTCCACAGTGTTTGCCAGAATGTAGAAGTAAATCTGGGGTCTCGATCTGAGATGATGTTCCTCGGAAGACCATGGAGCTTGAAGATATGCTGCATATATATTGAAGCAGTACGCTGAGCAGTCCAGGTCATGTTGAAGGGAATGAGATGACAGCGATGAGAGAATTGGCACATTACCACAAATATGCTGTCGTGCCCATTAGTGTGCTAGGAGGCAAGCACAAGAGCAAGAAAAACGGCTAAGTACAAAACGCAAGAGTACTCAGTACGGAGTACAGTAGGACCGATCAGAATGATGTTGATGTGAGGTGCCTAGCCTGTTGTACGGAGTACTCAGTACAGTTGAGTTATGGAGAGAGTTCCTGAATGCATAAGAACTCTAAGTGTAACCAGTTTCGGGGAGATGAGAACTGAACTGAGAATTGTAATATAAAAAGTAAGAGCCGTATCCGCTGTATATTGTGTATTGAAAGCATACACTTGAAAGCAAAAGCATAGCTATTAAGATTTACGAAACCGAAGTCTTGTAGTTGACCAATCGTAAGCATACCTCGTGCGGTCGTTTAATAAGTGTAGAATAGTATAAGTCCGAAACCGTAAAGAAGAGAAGAAACTGGAGTGGTAGCCTCCTACAAAATGGTAATTGGATCGTTTTACCGGTCGCTTCCTGAAAATTTCTGTTTCTGCGTATTCTGATTGCACCCCCCTTGCGTAATGCCTTTCGCCCGACGTTTCTTTCTTGAAATCTAGAACAGTGTGTCGTGCGTTTCTGCTTCGTGTTGGTGGGTGCGTGGTTGTGGGATTCAGGTGCTCTAGGAGTGGAATTCTCCGAGTGCTTTGATCCGCGACGTAGTTTGGTACGACTACCTAGCAATGAAGGAGGTGGCTTGGGGCCCTTGGTCCTCCCTCCCCTTTGCGAATGTACTTTGAGTCTGTTCTGTCCTCGGATGGGGCGGCTGCCTTGACGTGGCGTTGTAGCGTCCTTTGCGTATATGCAATTTGGAATTTGCGTGTATGACTTTGGAATTATTTTTACTTTTACGAACGAAAACGTGTTTTGCGTAGATTCTTTCTTTTGGTCTAGGATGTTTTGTCGTGCGCTTTGGGCGGCGTGTCGGTTTGGCTGCGGGTTGGTGATGCCGGGTTTCAGGTGTTCTTGGAGTTCCGATCTCCGGGTACTTTGGGCCGCGAGGAGATTCAGGCGCGCTTCTGCCCTAGCATGTTTCTTGTTCACGCATAGCGCTTGAGCTCGTGTCACGAGCGCACAGTTGCGCAGGTCGGGCTTGGGATTTGGGATCGCGTGGATTTTTCGGCAGCACCGACCCTTCGCGGCGGGAGCGCTGCGCGATTTTTTTAAAATTGTGCGGCCTTTGCTGGATTGTCCCCGTGTTTCTCAATCTCGAGTAGCCTAGGGCTTGCGCCCTCTATACTCAGGAATTGGCGCGCTTCGGCCGGTTTGGCCACTCGGCTCGTGCCTGAGTGGTGAATTTCTGGGTGCGGCGTGTGCTTGTTGCTTTGCGTGGGCGTAAGTGCCTCCACGGCGTTAGTTAATTAGCACGTCACGGCCTGGGTGCGCGGCGGTCCCCGGGATGAGCGTCGGGATGTGCCGAGCCAAGCGCGTGGCTTCGCGGTGCGCGGTGCGTATGGCTCAGCAGCGGGCCTGGGATCGGGCGGCGTGGTGCATTCTGCGGCTTCAGGTGTTGCGGGATGTCCGTGTCGGGCGCGATCGTTGCGTGGTTTGGCTTAGGGGTCAGGAGATGCGGGATCGGGCGGCGGGTTTGCGGGCGTGGCGGCGGGCGGCGTTTTTCGTTGCTAGGCTTAGCTTTTTGCGGGCGGCGTCCCGTGGGATTGTGCGCCGTGCGGTCTTGCGCCTGTCCGAGGGGGGGGGGAGGTACCTCAGATTGGACGGGCGCAGAGCGCACTCGGCGTACGGCCACAGCACCGATGCTACCTTTAGTGGAGCGCGTGGCCACAGCCACAGCACGAGCGCTGCCTCGAGCGAGGCTCGCGGCCATGGCCACAGCGCTGGCGCTGCCCCTGGTGAAGCGCGCGGTGACGGCCACAGCGCCAGTCACGGCACTACTCCTAGCGAGGCGCACGGCCACAGCCATTGCGCGAGCGCTGCCCCTGGCGAGGCGCGCGGCCGCGGCCACTGCGCGAGTGCTGCCCTGAGCGAGGCGCACAGCCATGGCGCGAGTGTCGCCCTTAGCGGGAGGTGCAGTAGCAGGCATGGCGCGGGCATGCGCTACATATGCCCTGGCGCGAGGCGCACCCACGGCCATAGCGCTAGCACTGCCCCTAGCGAGCTCCGCGAGCATGGCCACGGCATCGGCGCTGCCCCTAGCGAGGCGCGTGGTGGCAGTCGCGGCACTGGCGCTGCCCCTAGCGAGGCGCGCGGCCACATCGGCGCTGCCCCCGGCGAGGCGCGGGGTGGCAGTCGCGGCACTGGCGCTGCCCCTGGCGATGCACGCGGCCACAGCCACAGCATTGGCACTGCCCCTAGCGAGGCGCGTGGTGGCAGTCGCGGCACTGGCGCTGCCCCTAGCGAGGCGCGTGGTGGCAGTCGCGGCACTAGCGCTGCCCCTAGCGAGGCGTGCGGTCACATCGGCGCCGCTCTGAGTGAGGCACGCGGCCACAGGCACGGCGCTGGCGCTGCCCCTAGCGAGGCGCGCAACCACATCGGCATTGCCTCTAGCGAGGTGCGCGGCCACTGCCCTAGCACCAGCGCTGCCCCTGGCGAGGCGAGTGGTGGCAGTCGCGGCACGAGCGCTGCCCCTAGCGAGGCGCGTGGTGGTAGTCGCGGCACTGGCGCTGCCCCTAGCGAGGCGCGTGGTGGCAGTCGCGGCACTGGCGTTGCCCCTAGCGAGGCACGCGGCCACAGGCACGGCGTTGGCGCTGCCCCTAGCGAGGCGCGCAACCACATCGTCGCTGCTCTGAGCATGACGCACGGCCACGGCACGAGCGATGCCTCGAGCGAGGCGCGCGGCGACGGCCACAGCGCATGCGCTGCCCAGAGCGAAGCGCACGGCTACTGTGCAAGTGCCGTCCCTAGCGGGGCGCGCAGTAGCAAGCATGGCGCGGGCATGCGCTACATATGCCCCGGCGCGAGGCGCACCCATAGCCATAGCGCTAGCAGTGCCCCTAGCGAGCCCCGCGAGCACGGCCATGGCACCAGCGCAACCCCACGTGAGGTGCACGGCCACGGTCAGAGCGCTGGCGGTGACCCGAGCGAGGCGCTAGACCACAGCCAGAGCGTTGGCGGTGCCCCGAGCGAGGCGCGCGACCAAAGCCACGACACCGACGCGCGCGCTGGCGTGACACGCACCCAGCTGTCCGTTGATGCGGAGCCTTGGAGGCCGCTCACGGCGCCACCACTAGGCCCATATCCGCAGTCGTCGGTGGAGGTGCTGCCCGGAAAGCGCACACAGTGGCCACCTGATGGTAGTGGAGCAGGAGTGTTGCCCCAGGAGCACACACTGCCGCCACCCGACGAGGAGGCAGAGGCGTCGCTCCGAGAGTGCGCACAGCTGGCCCCTGGCGGCACATTGGCGGTGCGGCCCGACGAGTGCGCGCGGCGGCCACCTGCCAGCAGAGTCGAGTCACCGCGTGAGGGGTGCACGCAGTCATCACCGGAGCGCACAGTCGAGGTGCAGCCCATGGAGTGTGCACGGATGTCCTCTAGTGGCTCTGCCGAGGTGCTGCCCGAGGAGGTGTCATTGCCGCTACCTGGCGGCGAGGCGGAGGCGTTTCTCCGAGAGGGCGCACGGCTGCCCCCTAGCCACACGGACCTGTTAGGCTCGCAGGCTCTCGACGTTGTGGCCGCGTCGCCCGATGCGGGGAAGTGGTGCGGTGTCCCTGATGCGGCAGGCGCAGCACCCACGAGGCGAGCGAGCCGTAGAGGGAGGCGAGCAGGTCGCCGCGGGAGGCGAGGAGCCCGTGGTAGGCGAGGCGTGGTCGAGCCATCGGCCGAGGCGTTGGACTCGACAGGCTTGCAGGCTCTCGGCGTTGAGGCCGCTTCGCCGGGTGCGAGGAGGTGGCATGATACCCGGGTTGCGGCAAGCGCGACCCCCACGAGGCGAGCATGCCGTCGGGGGAGGCGAGCAGGTCGCCGCGGGAGGCGAGGGACCCATGATAGGCGAGGCGTGGTCGGGCCATCGGCCGAAGCATTGGACTCGACAGGCTCGCAGGCTCTCGGCGTCCAGGCCGTGTCGCAGGATGCGAGAGGGAGGAGCGATGCTCAGAGTGCGATAGGCGCGACCCCCACGAGGCGAGCATGCTGTCGGGGGAGGCGAGTAGGTCGCCGCGGGAGGCGAGGGACCCATGATAGGCGAGGCGTGGTCGGGCCATCGGCCGAGGCATTGGACTCGACAGGCTCGCAGGCTCTCGGCGTCCAGGCCGTGTCGCAGGATGCGAGAGGGAGGAGCGATGCTCAGAGTGCGATAGGCGCGACCCCCACGAGGCGAGCACGCCGTCGGGGGAGGCGAGCAGGTCGCCGCGGGAGGCGAGGGACCCATGATAGGCGAGGCGTGGTCGGGCCATCGGCCGAGGCATTGGACCCGACAGGCTCGCAGGCTCTCGGCGTCCAGGCCGTGTCGCAGGATGCGAGAGGGAGGAGCGATGCTCAGAGTGCGATAGGCGCGACCCCCACGAGGCGAGCATGCCGTCGG
>LGRX02034084.1:0-16311 GCA_001247695.2 Cymbomonas tetramitiformis
GGAGCCCTTGCTGGCCCAGGCGGGGAGCCCTTGCTGGCCCAGGCGGGGAGCCCTTGCTTGCCCAGGTGGGGAGCCCTCGCTTGTGACCCCGACTTCCATCTTGCGCTCAGCCGCCGAGGCATCGAGTTGGCCTCGGCAACCTTTCTCTCCTGGGCGCGCTTCGCCCACTTTGCTGGAGGGGTTTTTGTTGCTCAACTCGACGGGGAGGAGGATGCGCGGGGATCTGCCACGTGGCGCCGATCTCCGCTGAGGAGCGTCTCGTCCTCCCCACGGTTCCAGTGGTTCCCAATGCGTTCGCGAGGCTGCCTCGGGTTTCGCGTTGACAGCTCCCTGAGCAGCTACCGCTACTCGCTGCTGCCACGTGTCGCGGCATCAACACCAGCGGACGGATGGCGCATGACTGCAAGGAGTGTTGCCCAGATTCTCGCGTTTCAGAAGGTAGCACTGAATCTGAGCTTCTTGCGTTTGTTCCGTGTTCTTCAGAGCTGGTACCTCGCCAACGACTTTCAGTTCTTCGTATTCTCACTGCCCCTGTTAGTGGTATTCCGGGACTGGCCCCTCCTCCGAGACCGCCTGTGGGCACGCTGCGGGGTGCTGCTCGCTTTTATTGCGGCATCGGTCGGGTGTCGAATGGTGGTCGTGTCAATCTATGACATGACGATTAGTACTTATGGCTTGGCACAAGGGCACGACAGCAAGTCAGCGGTAAGTTCCATTTTACGAGGGAAATAACGTGCCCTCCGCCTGAGCCGCTTCTCAGCCGGTCATGCGGCATGCACTGATTGCACAGCTTGTACGGACCGTTTCTCGGCCGGTCATGCGGGGTGCACTTATTGCACAGCTGTCCTGACTGCTTCTCAGCCGGACATGCGGGGTGCACTTATTGCACAGCTGTCCTGAACGCTTCTCAGCCGGTCATCCACTTCACAGCTGTCCTGACCGCTTCGCAGCCGGTCATGCGGGGTGCACTTATTGCACAGCTGTCCTGACCGCTTCTCAGCCGGTCATGCGGGGTGCACTTGTCTCACAACAGCTCTGACACTTTCTGTTCTTTTTTGCACAGCGTATTGCGGGAGACTTATATATCCAGCCGGAATATCGCTATGCTTCATACGGCATCGGAGTGCTCGTCGGTGTGCTGGTGGATCACTGGAACGCGCAGAAAGAGGCATCCGCGGACCTCGCACTCGAGCAAGGCGAGTACGCGGCACTTGCTGAAGAGCTGGAGGCTCCGGAGGAGGATGCTATGACTACCAAATTCGCCAGCACGAAGGTGATCTGTGCATGCACACCCCGGCTTGGAAAGTACGGTGTCGGGTTTGTTGTTGCGATGGGGCTCATGGTGCTCGACCTGATGGCCGTTTACCAGCCCGAGACAGGACATGGGCGGAGCTTCACGAAGGTGGAGAATGTGCTCTATCTTGGTGGGCTGCGCGCTCTGTGGAGTGGGGCATTTGCCTTCTTGATTGTCGGATGTGCGATGGGGGGCCTACCTCTGGTGAATAAAATGCTCTCTTTACCGATATACATACCGTTTTCGAAGCTCAGCTACGGTGTTTACCTAATCCACATTACATTCCTTGATGTGTTCATCTACTCAGATCAATATATGAAATGGTACCAGGATCAGCTTATGGTATTCTACTATCTGGGAATCCTCTTTTGTTCGTATGTGCTTTCTGCACTGTTGTATGTGCTGGTGGACGCCCCTGTTGCAAATCTCGAGGCGAAGCTGCTGGGCAGAGAGTGAACTCTGAATGGAAGGCATAGCAACTGCACCGACTTTTGCTTGACAAGTATACATGCCATCCTCGTTGATGATATTTCTACAGGATAAGTCTTCGCGCAACAGAAGGTGATTTCGCGATAGAGGAAGGCTTCACCTGCTGAAATATGTGTATGGCGCATTGCTGGATCTTCCCTTCTGTGTTCAGAGAAATGAACCAGTTGTTTACAGGATCTAGGTTGTTTGTAGCGATGCAATACAAAGATGGAGACGGCATGGTGTATTATCATTATCGATTTATGATGCTGGATGGTTTCACAGGAAACGGGCATCGTTTGAGCATTGGCATTGTAAGTAATACTGGCACACGGAAACACGTTCAAATTTTCAGTCAGGCGCGGGATCTAGTGTAATCATCTCGTTAACCGAAGTTGCGCCTTGATTAATCGTTCCATAGTAAGAAATTCGTACTGACCCATGCACATTCAGTTTAAATTGCGCATAATCGTGTGCGAGGATGGAGTATCATCATTGTGTGCGCGGCGGAGAGAGGTAGGGCGGCCATAAATGTAGCGTAGATCTAGTTGTGATGACCAGAGTAATAGACACGCCATAGGCGGGTGTTGTTGAGATACTATATGAGCGGTGATCAGAATTCAAGATTCTCGGAAAACGGAGGCTCGATATAATGACTATAATAGACTGTCTTTAAATACAAATACGGTGCTGGGCTGAGTTAAGCTAAGCCAATTTCGGAGAGTTCGGACGACCGGTTGGCACTGGCCAGGACTTTTTGAAATTTGCTTCAAAATTTGGGAGCGATTTGGGCCTTTAAAAAATTCAAGATATGGTCAAATTTTGGGTGTTTTTTCAAAATAAATCAAATTTCGATTAAAATATGTAAATAAAATAAAATAAAATTTTGGAGGATCGGTGAAAAATCTGTGGAAATATGGCTTGATCGATCTAGGGGTAGCGATCGCGATTGCGATGGCGGCTGACATTCCTATACACGTACATAAACCGGTGTATCCAAAAGTACTTTCAAAGTATTCAAATCGTCTACGCGCCTTCCGTCTCCTCTCTGTTGATCTGTACAGAGTTCTCATCATTCGGAATAGCTTACGCCGGGATCCCAGGAACACGTCCCTTGATATAGATTGCAATTCTACAATATAAGTATATACGGTCGATCAAGCCGTATAACTCTAGGTGGCTTCAAAAGCCACCCTTAGCGCCAGGCGAGGATGGGAGTCGAACCCCGGTCTCTAGGTGAAGTAGGTTGAATTTAACCATCTACACCATCTAGCGACGATTTTCCATATATTTCACTTTACCCGTCCAACGATTCATTATCACCGCGACATTGCATATTACCACAATCGATTCATTATTGCCACATCACCAAACTAGTCCGCGACTCCTCGCACAAACGCTTTTCGGCGAAATTTGGGCGTGTGTGGGACCCGCGTCTTCATGTTATTAGATGGGAATTTTAAGGAAATTGTAGGTGCCTTTTCAAAAAGGGAGGAAAATTCTAGGTGCTTCTCGGAAATTTTTCAAAAGAAAATTCAGGTCAATTTCAAAAAAAAATGTGTGCCATAGCCAAATGACCGAATAAGTCATAGCTTGGAGAACGGGTGACAGTCAGGCGAGTATAGCTTGTGTCAGAGCCCCGTGTCACGACTAGGTATATTAGCAAGGGTACGATAGCCTAATCCGATAGTAGGGTTTACCATCAATAATCTGCGATACCTTAGGCGTTTACAATACTACATATGTATTTGCTTTTACTGCGGTGCATTAGCATATCAGGTTGTGTGGGTGTTTGTTATTGAGCAAATGCGACTCTTGCGAATAAGGCGGTCCTCCCGCTGCCGCTGCATTTTAGCACAATGTCGGCGTGCATCACGGTGATGCACCCCGCCCGCCCGGCAATCCGGGTGCTTACAGGCAGGCACGAACTCGCTAGTGGCTGAGGAGAAAGCAGCCTTGTCGGAACAACGAAGGGGCTTCATTCCCGGTCAATATTGCGCGCCGTACTGCTGCTTCACCTGCCGCGGCGTTTACGTGTGCGACTTCGCCTGCTTGTCGAGCTTGCAACAGAGCTTGTCCATCTATTTCCGCATACTGTGGACCTTTTGTTGATTTTACAGTAATCACTCACATTTAAGGAAACTCGACGTTAAGGAAATAGCCAGCGTTTCGGGGTACCCAACTCGATGAGAAAAGCTGGCTGGATTTTCCGACTTATGAGATGGCCTGAAATAAGGAAAATGACCGCTGGCTGCCTAGCTGGAGAGGCATTTCTTAAACTAAGAAAACTTTGCCGGGAAATTGACAAATATGGTATATTTGATGGGTTTTCATGATTTTTGCACAAAACTTGTCTTAAAGGTTTAAGTTCCTGATAGTCTGTTTCAGATATAATATCGTCATCAAAATCTTGCTTTAATTCTTTAAGCTGCGCACGGCTCTCAGGGTCCATTTTCTCGGAAAATGAACACCTTAAGAGAACGGGCTGGCTAGGGAAGGTGTCCACGTGGATGGTTATGGAATTCGCTGGCTGGCTCACGAGATCGCGGTCCACTATCCATAGCGTTCTCTTATGACGCTGACGCTGGCGGGGGGGGGGGGTACCCAACCCAACTCGATGAGAAAAGCTGACTGACCTGGGTTTCTCTGTTTTCTTACAGGTGGGTGATTACTGTAATTCCAAAATCAGGCGGTTCATAGCGCGGTCATATATATATATGTATATATATAATCTGCAACTGCGCACGCCTGCTGGAGCACAACCGTTAGTGCATTAAGAGCCGCGGGTCTATACATTAAGAGCGATACGGAATCCAGTCGGAATCTAGTAAGAGTTCACGCCCGGTACTACGTTGCACACGTGTTTTGGGATGCATATGGAGCGTCAACAAAAGGTTGATGGTGGAGGGAAACAACCCCGAGCTTTGTGCGGGATAGGCCCGGAGCAGCCTCATTTTGAAGCCGTTTGATGACAGGCTTGGAATTCTGCAGTGGAGTACGGAACACGAAGCGCATGAGCGCGTGGCGTGACTATCTATGAGGCAAGCTAATTGCCAATTCGTTGCCTTGTTTTTTGGCTTCAAGTGCCCAAGAGAGTAGTGCTGGCTTGGAAACAGGTCAATAAACATCATTAATTGGGTATGGGGGGATCAGTATTCATTGCCAGTGACGGCTGTCTCATCCTGGTTAATTGCTTGCCCATATATGAAGGAATGTGAGTATTATTTTGAGCTGGCACCTCCGGGATTCATTAGTTGTGATGCATGTTCATTCACTATGGGTGCCATAGAAGTAGTCTTATGAATCATACCCATTACATATGTAATTCATTGCCCTCAATGTATACATACATACATACATACATACATATATATATATATATATTGCTGCATGAAACTCAGATGTGCAGCACATAGGTAGCACTTCATTTTTGTCGCATGATCTATTATTTTTGTCGCACCATGCGACACAGCAATTATATTCTGGAGCGACAAAAGTGAGTACGGGACTCATTATTGTCGCAGTGCGACAATAATGAGTAGGGGGCTCATTATTGTCGCAGCGACAAAAAGAAGACTGATATTTACGGACAGATAATTTCCGGAAATTATACAGCAGATTATGGACTGTAAACATAATATTACAGTTTACGGAAGAAACATATGCAAACTAACTAACAATTGGTAGGAGAATGTGCTCACGTTAGCAAAGCATGCTCGATTGTCTACTCTATATTCATTACATAACTATGCTTATACATCTTTACAATAAATGTGCAGTGCATACTATTTCGAATGTGAAGTCAGGTATGAACAAAACAAATCCTGTAAACGATTGACTTCTAAAATCTAAAATCTAAAAGATAAGCAGGTTGCTGGGCACCGCAACATGCATTTCGCCAGCGATAAAAGTAAAACTGAAATACCTGCACAAAGCGAACGCTAAAACGTCAGAACCAAGTGATAAGATATTGCAAACATCATAAAAACACGCAGGCATACAAACATTCGAAGACAATAAGCTCAAACTACACTCTTCACAAATTCCACACAGCAACATGCGTATCGCCAACGAGCATGAAATAGTTGAAATACCTGCACACGGTAAACGCAAACATGTCAGAAATAAGATGAACGACAAACCAACCGCACACGCAACGAGAAACAGCACACACGCGAAACAGGCATTCAGGAATGCGAAACAGGCAGTCAGGAATGCGAAACAGGCATTCAGGATATCCTGCAAAATTACAGAGAGCAAAGTCAGTGAGAGTGGTGGGACTCGAACCCACGCTGCACAATCTGTGCAGATATCGCCCTCGAAAAAAAAACACCATACGAGAAACACGCAGAACGAACACAAAACAGGCGCTTGAAAACAAATAGCAAATTCCTGAAGAATATCAGTCAGTGAGGGCTTGTAACAACAACAAATCCGTCGGGCAGCAGTACAGCCCGTCAGTCAGCCTCGCTACAAGATTGCCCTCTACGAAGACATGCAAGGGGCGCCAGCAACCGAATGTTGCTGGCGGCATCGGACAAAGCGCAACAACGAACGTGACTTGTAAAGCAAGGAAACGCTACTCAGCAAGGATGATGGGATTTAACCGGGAAATAGTTAGTATGCACGATACATTCAGCAGAACAAAACGGGACACAGCAGGCAACGGTGTCAGGTGCGCCGCAAAACGAAAGCTTAATGAATTAACGTGTGAGTGAATATCTGATATGTGAAATCAGCCAGCAGCGGCCCGCGTGGGTCTCATGTCTGGATGAAGATAGCGGATGGAGATAGCGAAAATTCAGAATGAAAGTTGATGACAGACACAGTGTTTCGGGTGTGTCATTCAACTGTGACACTGTAATC
Organism: Cymbomonas tetramitiformis; assembly: GCA_001247695.2. NCBI lineage: Eukaryota > Viridiplantae > Chlorophyta > Pyramimonadophyceae > Pyramimonadales > Pyramimonadaceae > Cymbomonas > Cymbomonas tetramitiformis. The sequence goes on from LGRX02034084.1 coordinate 6,629, forward strand.
TTCGTCGCAAACCCATGCCATGTCAGCATGTCTGCCAGGTGACTTTTTTTTGTCGTGTCGCAAACCCATGCCATGTCAGCATGTTGCGAAAGTCTGGAACCTGTCGCATCGCATTTGTCGCGAGGGAGCCACACTTAAGGGCTTTTTGTGGTGCAGTTTTTTAATTTACCAATATATAAATCGAAACTGATCGCGTCGCTGATTGGCTTATCCATCGTCTGCAAACCATCTCGTTTTTGTCGTGTGATCCCTTTCCCTTGTCGTCCCATATTCATGGTGCCTATCTCAGGCGCTCGCACTTCTTATTGGCGGTTATGGGCGATCAGTCCAAAACATCTCATGTAAAACACCCTGAAATCTGTAGCACGTGCGCCTTCTATAATTATACAAAAAAACGTGCTCCTTGTACGTGCACAGTCAGCTTATGGTATTTCGCGTGTGACCCATATTCATGGAGTTTATCTAATCTCATGGCTCCTCTGATTGGCGATCAGTCGGAAATCTCTTTTATACGCCATCTGAAATCTGTCGCGCTGATAACTTCTGCATGAATATCCATAATTCGATACTACGCCCAGGAATATTCTATGCGTCTCTGATTGGCGGCAATGCTCCACCGATTTGTATAACTCTCCTGCTTGCCATCTTAAGGTGACCGGTGTGGACTGCAATATAATTATATATGGGCGGTTACTCCCGATCTGACAGGGAAATCACACTGTTTCCGTAAAAAAGGGCCCCAAAGGTGGACAGTTCTGGTAGTATCGTGTGCGTCGATGTCACTTTTTCCAGGAAAACCTGTTTCGCTCCTATAAGGGAAACGCAGGACCTTGCAGCTTTTTTTTGAAAAAGCTGCGAACCGTCGGTGTATAATGTTGAGTATAATCGGATCTGTTTGCGACACGACAAAAAAAATACACCTCGCGACACAAAAAAGGCGCTTCCCAGCACATAATGTGCACAAATGCTGTACAGTCAATATGCATCAGCTTACAAATCATTTCAGTTCTCCCAAATCAGCCAGTTCATGTTACGATATTCATCGTGTATATTGAATATACGGAAACACAGCTCGGTTCAGCTTGCCGAATAGATCAAGCTAGACACACTTATATAATAAGCTCGAGTCGTTAGGTGCACTGTCCATACTTAATGAATGGACATTAAGGCATTCTATGCGGCCACCGGCAGTGCTAAGTTGGGCACTGTATGTATATGTATATGTATATGTATATGTATATGTATATGTGTACGGTACACATGTTCGGTACACTGTCCACACCTGATTAATGGACACTCAAGTCACTTATGTACCGACGATGCTGAGTAACCTCGTTAAACGGGAATACTCCTCAGACACCGTGGACTGTGTGAAATTAACAGTAACCATCAAGGGAATACTCCTGTCAATAATCACACAATCCGCATTCATACCTGACGAACGGTATGATGTTTTGATAGCTTATGTGTATGCCTACCTTACCTTCCCCCTTTTAGGAAGCAGTGGTTATGACATTTATGACATGTATCACACGTATGGCAGGTATGATGGTCAAACGTCATAGATGTGATATGTTTAACACGATTTGATAGTATGGGTATGGTTAACATATCAAAATAGGTCAAATTTTGCGTGCCTGAAATAGTATCTGTGACATGTGACAGATGTCGCATTTTTTTATATGTAATGTATGACAATCATATCGTCTCATACATCTTACACACACGGTTGCCGTGTGAAATATATATCAAGACGTGTTGGGAAATCATATGGTTGAGTACCAAATGATCGTTTTAGAATATATGGCAAATCTGGAAAATTTTGTTATCAAAACAGAGTACTTAGACAGGATCTGTAAAGTGCGCCATTTGCGTGACATTCGGGTACTGCGGTTACACTATTGATTTGACCCCCCTCCCCCTCCACCGACAATAATTCTTTATTTTTAATAGTATTTTGAGGCGATGCCGAATTATTTTAGAAAGGGGGACTATCACACGACTTCGCATGCTAATACTTATTTGATTTTCGAACTATTTCTTGTCCCCTATCCCTCCCATTATCCACTTGAGACTTAATTAATAAACACCCTATTTATCTATTGATACACACCGTTCATGCCATGTGGTCACTGGTACTGTCACTGCCTTTGCAAATTATTTGATAAGAAACACACTGAGACTCGTTTAGTTAATATGTTCCAGGGCAACTATCGATATGTGCCGGTGAGTATGCAAGCAAAATCGATATATACGACACTGTTCGTTACATACACAGTTCGCTGGCATGACACCGGCATGACGCCGCGATCCCAATCCGCGGATTTTGCAGATCAAACATTCGTAGTCGTGCTCTGTGGCACTCATGTTTGTTGTTTCTCAGAAACAGATCACACAACAGATTCGAGTGTGAGTTTGAAAGAATGGTGGCTGCTGCCGAGTGCGCCGTGCGTGAACCGATTGCGATAGAACACAACGTGGCCTCATATCGTATGTCCTATGAGATATTATCTGTCTATCGTATGCACATTGTATATCGGTCTGGACCAATAATTACCCCGCTATTTATTTGTCGTGTGACACATGTGTTCCCACCGCCTTATATATTTACCCAACTATTTCTTGTTCCTATTATACAAACACAGGATCTCGAAATAATTAATTAAGAGACTATTTACTTGTGTGTCACTTGTTTGGGGTCAGAGATATTTATTTTATATCAATTGTATACGCATTACGATAAATTCGGGTGAATAATTAATTAGGGGTAAAATCAATAGTGTAACCACAGTATAGATCATGCGGCGAAAGTGGCTGCGCCATGGAGTCGAGATAAAAGGGTGTGTAACCAGTCGTAGCAGAAACTGTGTTGTTGATTGCAAACTCCACCAGAGGCAACTTGTCCTCCCATGAATTGGCTGAAGTATCATTGCAACAACACCTGAGGAAAAAATAATTTCTAATCAGTAACTATAAACCGGAGGTTGGTGAATCATGCGTCAAACAAAATGTAAAATACCTGCGTGAGGATGTCCTCAATGAAGGCATGGCTTCGCTCATTGCTTGCATTCGACTGTGGATGGTGTGAAGATGTCATAGACAATCTCGTACCAGTAGACTTCCACAGTGTTTGCCAGAATGAAGAAGTAAATCTGGGATCTCGATCTGAAATGATGTTCCTCGGAAGACCATGGAGTTTGAAGATATGCTGCATATATATGGCGGCAGTGTGCTTAGCAGTCCAGGTCATGTTGAATGGAATGAGATGGCAGCGATGAGTAAATCGGCACATTACCACGAATATACTGTCGTGCCCGTTAGTGGTGATAGGCAGATCAGTAATCCAGTCAAGTGATACATCAAGCCATTTTGTCTTAGGCACCCAATAGCGAATATGTGCCTGACCATAAGGTTTGTGTCTCCTCGTTTTCTGGCGTTGGCACACGGAGCACTCCCGAATGTACTGGATCGCTGCCTTCGTCATTCCTGGCCAGTAATATCGGCTACGCAATAGATGGAGCATGCGATTCTTGCCTACATGACCAGAAACAGTTGCTGAGTGACACTCATTAAGTAGAATGTGGCGAAGCTGTGTGATCTCACCGTCATCTGTAGGAACTTTGGCAGTAGGTGGAATGTAAAGTTGTCTGCCAAAGATGATCTTGCGATATAGCAATCCCTGAATGAGTTCGAAGCTGCTGACAGTCTGTGATGATGTCGCTGATGCAAGCTTGGATAATATAGATTGTGCAAATGGGTCACGATCATATTGTGATGTGATAATGTCCAAGGCACGGTATCGGTTGCGCCGATAGTTAGATCTATCGAAGTATCGGCGATAATTTCACACTATCACTATCAACCGATATGGTTATGCGTCACTATCACTATCGTTCGATGATGAAAATTTTGAATATTCAACTATCGCTATCGATCGGTTGCGCGCCAAGAAGGTATCATTATCATACGATAGTGCCACGCGGACTATCTGTTATCGTTCGATGTTGAGACTGATACTATTTGCCCATAACCGATTATGAAGGCACGCATCCCGCAATCCGCATTATCGGCCCTCATCCTAATTGAGTGGCCCACGGAGTCACTGTCTTGGCTATAGTGCAGCTTGGGACACCTACATTTGAATTTTGAAATTATTGGCCAATGCTATGTGGGAAATGTGATCCGCTCCCTGCTTGTCGATGGCAGATGGTGGCGATATAAGAACACTTCGCCGGCGCGGGTGACACCTTTGTTTCACTACTTCACTGGGTGTGACTGCAGACGAGAGTATAGTATTTTATTCTCATACCGACTTACCCCATCGTCAGTCAGCGTCATGACACGTGCAAGCCGAAGGCATTCCGGCCCGAACTGCAATGCATCTACGGCCCGAACCTGGCTGCCCTGTGCGGGCTGGTGGCAAGCCTGGCAGCCGGTCTAGGTCTTCAAAGCGAACACGCTCGGGGCAGGTCGTATTGCGTGCCCAAGGCAAAGGGCTGATAAAGCGTACCCAGCAATCTCCATTCGACCCAGCGGGCAACGATGAGAACGAGTATGTTGTTGCGTGCGTAAAGGGAGATAGGACTAGCTATGGCAACGAACAATGGTTAGTTAGTTGGGAGGTAGATGGTAACCCTTTGGGGGATCATTGTGACACGTGGGAACCAGTGGAGAATTTGGCCGGCTGTAATGTGGAGATCGAGAAGCGAAGAAGATTTGCGCGCTACCTTGCGCTGCCTGATGCACCGCGCTCAACCGAGTTGTCACCCTGGTGGATTGAGCATAAAGACATGTTCCCGAATGTCTTTCGGATGTATAGGCAATTTTTAGCCCCACCTGCCAGTTCAGCGGGTGTTGAGAGGTTGTTCAGTGGAGTGGGCCGCATGCATGGAGATCTGCAAAAGTGCACCTCCGAATGCACCTTGAAGCACATCATGATGGCTAGTGTGAACACCAAATAGGATAGCTGAACTGTGGTGATTACCTGGTTGAGCTGAACGTGTGAATCAGTGATTGCGAGTGAGTGCTGAATATTAATTTGACTTGCCACAGTGCATGTGTTTTGACTGTTTTCCTCGACCTACCTTATACGCTTAATGTTCGCGATAATAGGATTTGCGATAACGGCATCACATTTCAGTTGCCTTGTTTCCCCTTGCCCTTGCTGGCAACGACAAGCAAGGTAGCCCCACCAAACCTCAAGTGTGATGCCTAAGCAAAACCTATTGTTGTAGTCTCAGAATCGGTCGTTTAATTTGTGCAGCGACTCGTGGCTTACGTGCAATGCCGATTATCGCCAATTAGACAATTATTGGTAATTATTAGTTGCCTTCAGCATACTATCACTATCGTTCGATATGTATGTGCATAACTATCATTATCGGTCGATAGCCAACATTTTTAAATAGTAAACTATCACTATCAACCGATACTTTCATTATGATTATCACTATCATTCGATAGATGGCGTGCTGACTATCATTATTCACCGATTGTATATTTTCAACTATCCGTTGGTAACCGATATAGAAAATTTCGACCGATACCATGCCTTGATAATGTCGTGAAGCTGATGACCCGATGCTGCAGATATAAGAGCAATAAATGTAGGGTCTGTAGATGTTATATCAGCTGATGCAGATGCCAATGAGGCAATGTGATGTTGCAGACTATCGGAGAGTTCGAAAAGGGCAGAAATACGTGTAAGGGCATCTGCAACCTTGTTCTTCTCGCCTGCAATGTACTCAAACCGAAAGTTGTACTCGGAGAGCTCATCCAACCACCTCGCCTGTTTGGGGCTTAGTGTGGATTTGGACTGGAAATAAACCAGTGGCTGATGATCTGAGCGAACGATAGTCTCTGGAGCTCCCAGCAAGATGTGTCGAAAGAACCGGAATCCCTCCACAATGGCAAATAGCTCATGACAGGATATCATGAAGACCATACATACGACATCTTCCAACACTAGATTTTCCAACAGTTGAGCGCGTGAATTGATCATCCAACATTTAGATTAATCGACGCACGCGCACAGATGTGCATGTGCGTATGTGGCACGATTCATCGGGGATTGCAGTGAAGCATCAATTGTTTCGGGTGCGTCGATCTTCCGCCACCGGATCAGATCGACGCATGCGCAAAGCGTACGAACTTCATAAGTCCTCAACCGACACCAATACCCGAATCATTTGTGCGCGTGCGTCGATGATCTATATATTATTCTGATTAATCGACGCACGCGCACAGATGTGCATGTGCGTATGTGGCACGATTCATCGGGGATTCCAGTGCAAGAATTTGTGCGCGTGCGTCGATCTTTCACCATTCGATCTGATCGACGCATGCGCAAAGCGTACGAACTTCATAAGTCCTCAACCGACACTAATACCCGAATCATTTGTGCGCGTGCGTCGATGATATATTATTCTGATTAATCGACGCACGCGCACAGATGTGCATGTGCGTATGTGGCACGATTCATCGGGGATTCTAGTGCAAGAATTTGTGCGCGTGCGTCGATCTTTCACCATTCGATCTGATCGACGCATGCGCAAAGCGTACGAACTTCATAAGTCCTCAACCGACACCAATACCCGAATCATTTGTGCGCGTGCGTCGATGATCTATTATTCTGATTAATCGACGCACGCACACAGATGTGCATGTGCGTATGTGGCACGATTCATCGGGGATTCCAGTGCAAGAATTTGTGCGCGTGCGTCGATCTTTCATCATCCGATCTGATCGACGCATGCGCACACTTTATGAAAGTCAGATATCAGACATAAACACCGATTGTTTTTGGAAGTGCGTCGATCTTATGGGGGTGTTGTGTGTAAACTCCACATCGACATGTCAAGGCGCGGAGGACAGGTTCGAAGACCGCGGAGGACAGGAACAACGCTGACGTCAGTTCCACGTCATTATGGAGGACGCACTCGGACAGTCGATCGGTTTTGCGCTGTGAAGGCATGCATTGGAATTATGCTGCGTTTTCTCCTGAAAAACAAATTCAAAATAAAAAGGCATTTTCTATCTGTCGATCAATCGAGTGCAATCGTTGCAGCAGCCGAATAAAAGGTTTCGGCGGCAGGAAGCGAAAGGAGCAATAGCCGCAATAGTAATCACATATCACATAATGATATCACAACCTCTTATGAGCGAGCGACACATTTTACGTGCAAAAAGGGGGAAACACATACCGTGGCGGAGCCACTGACACTGCACGTCGCGGAGATCAAGATGTCGTGGGTTTTGCGCAGCGATTAATGCCTCTCTCGTGAGATTTTTTTGGAATACTGCTTTTCACAACTCTATTATGGTATGGAATATTGATTGGGAGCGAGCGACTTTTCAAGACAGAGAATATCACGGATATCATCCGCGATGAGATAGGGTTTCTTCTTACTCTCGTCGCGCGGACATCTTAGGAACGTGGCATATTAGTCGGTCAACTTCGATTTCGTAGGGATTCCGGGTTTGTGTTAATGGCGGTTTCTTGGAGTTCTTGTCGCGTGATGGCAAACGAAGAGGGGATATCCATCACACTACTGTCGTTTACGTCGATCGTATAACGCTTTCGAGTACTTCGCGATCTAAGGTCTTCGTTAACTAAGGTCTTCGACATATGCTATGTGCGCGTTATCTTTAAGGCGTTTAAAAGGGTTTCACCTTCCTTGTTTTTCGTGGTCGTTGTGGAAATGGATAGTAAAAATGTAACTGGATTTTGCAGACTGGCGACTATCCTCGAGGAGCTACACGATTAGACTCGGGCGCTTCACGCGCATATTGTATATTCAAGGTGCGAAACTTCGTTGTGTAAACAGTGTAAATGGTGATGAGCTGGCCATGTCTCACAGTGTAAATGGTGATGAGCTGCCGGTGTCTCCTAACAGTGTAAATGGGGATGAGCTGCCCAAGTCTCCTAACAGTGCAAATGGGGATGAGCTGCCCAGGTCTTCTAACAGTGTAAATGGGGATGAGCTGCTCAGGTCTCTTAACAGTGTAATTGGTGATGAGCTGCCCAAGTCTCCTAACAATGTAAACAATGTACGGGCCTAAACGGCCATATCCGGTTTAAAGATTTTTGAGACCAAAATCATCAAAACGGAAGTACTAGCAAAAACTTTTCACTAGGCCCAATTATGTAAGCCTCAAGGATACGAATATTTATTTCATCCATATGCTGTAGCGCAAAGGTGCACACGCGCCGACGCTTAGCGGTATGGCTGCTCAAAGAGCACAATTCGGCAGACGTGCAGCACAGAATCTTCCGTCTTCACAGGCTTCTTTTGACCCTCCACCGCTGACCTTTGATGAACCGGCTCCACCCGACGAAATGGCGGGGCCCACGCCGTGGTCCAATTGGGTTATAAAGGGTCGAGTGCTTGCCGGGGGCTATCCTTGCTGTTTAGATGATGCTGAGAATGACAAGTTGTTGAACATGCTTTTACACAAAATTGGCATCGACACATTCGTGTGCCTGCAAGTGCGAACTACTCCATATGTTATTGTGCACATGGTGCACATCAATCATTCAAGCGGAACACGCATTCTGCGACCCCGCTGGCGCGCCCCCAGCTCAATTTCATGCGCCCGACTGGCGCGTCCCCAACTCAGTTCCATGCGCCCGGCAGGTACCCCCCAGCTTCAGCTCCATTCGGCCGGCAGGCGCCCCCCCCCTCAGTTCCATGCGCCCGGCTGGCGCGTCCCCAAACTCAGCTCCATGCGCCCAGCTGGCGCGTCCCCAGCTCCGTTCCATGCGCCCAACAAGCGCAACCCCCGAGCTCAGTTCCATGCGTCCGGCATATGCGGCCAGCTCCGTTCCATGCGCCCGGCAAGCGCCCCCCAGCTCAGTTCCATGCACCCGGTTGGCGCCCTCCCAGCTTAGTTCCATGCGCCCGGCAGGCGACCCCCCTGCTCAATTTCATGCGCCCAGCAGGCGCCCGATCTGCTCAGCTCCATGCACCCGGCAGGCGCGCCCCCCAACTTAGTTCCATGCGCCCGGCAGGCGACCCCCCTGCTCAATTTCATGCGCCCGGCAGGCGCCCGATCTGCTTAGTTCCATGCGCGCGGCAGGCCATCCGCCCAGCTCATTTCCATGCGCCGGGCAGGCGCCCCCCCCCCTTGCTCATCTCCATGCGCCCGGCAGGCGCCCCCCCCAGCTCAATTTCATGCGCCCGGCTGGCGCGTCCCGGCTCCGTTCCATCGCCCAACAAGCGCAACCCCTAACTTCTGAGTTCCATGCGCCCGGCATATGCGCGGCACGCACTCCGTTCCGTGCGCCCGGCAGGCCCCCGGCTCAGTTCCATGCGCCCGGCAGGCGCACCCCCTGCTCAGCTCCATGCGCCCGGCAGGCGCCCCCCCAGCTCAGTTCCATTCGGCCGGCAGGCGCCCCCCCCCTCAGTTCCATGCGCCCAGCTGGCGCGTCCCCAAACTCAGCTCCATGCGCCCAGCTGGCGCGTCCCCAGCTCCGTTCCATGCGCCCGACAAGCGCAACCCCCTAGCTCAGTTCCATGCGCCTGGCATATGCGGCCAGCTCCGTTCCATGCGCCCGGCAGGCGCCCCGCAGCTCAGTTCCATGCACCCGGTTGGCGCCCCCCCAGCTTAGTTGCATGCGCCCGGCAGGCGACCCCCCTGCTCAGTTTCATGCGCCCAGCAGGCGCCCGATCTGCTCAGCTCCA
>LGRX02034085.1:0-38930 GCA_001247695.2 Cymbomonas tetramitiformis
GAGCTTCCGAGGATTGATAGCAGAGGGGGGGGGCTAGCAGAGGTACCCTAGGGTATTCTAGGGGAAATACCCTCCCCCTAGAACTTCAATTTTGCCCTTGGGGGGGTTAGCACCCCCCCCTAGGAGTTACTTTTTGTCCTTGGGGGGTCAGCACCCTTCCCCCTAGAACTTGCACTCGCGCACACCGCGGGGCGGGCGGGAGTGCCCCACGGTACCACCATAACGCGCGCGGGACGAGCGGGAGTGCCCGCCCACGATACCACCATAACGCGCGCGGGTCGGGTGGGAGTGCCCCATGATACGTGCCCCATAATATCACCATCACGCTCGCGGGGGATGGGAATGCCCTACGATACCCCCATCACGCTCGCGGGGCGGGCAGGAGTGCCCCACGATACCACCATCACGCGCGTGAGGCGGGCGGGAGCGGTGTCCCACGATACCACCATCGCGCGCGTGCGGGGCGGGCGGGATTGTCCCATGATACCGCCATCGCGCGCGTGGGGCGGGCGGGAGTGTCCCACGATACCACCATCACGGGCGCGGACTAGTCACGCAAGGATGGTGGGGGTGGGAGTGCCCCGCGCTATCGCCTCACATGTTATATCATTATGCGCCGCGGGCGCGAATTTTTGAACATCGTTCCCGACTTTTTCGTTGAACACTGGAGTTATTCTGAGGCAAGGGGCTGTGCTCAGACCCCCCCCCTAGGACTTGCATTCTACCCTTGGGGGGTGAGCCCCCAGACTTAGTTTTGGCGGCTGGGTCGGCCCCCTCCCCAACCCCGCGCGGGGGGCGGGGTGCCACGCGCGGATACCACCATCACGCGCGTGGGGGCGGGAGTGCCCTAACCTCTGCTCCTTATGATTTGGAACCGGACCAAATTACCTTACCTTACTTACTTACTTACCTTACTTAATCAGCAAAGCGCGAATCCCAACGGGCGACACAGACGAACTTCCGATCTCACGATCGCCAGACGCTAACGATGACAGTGCCACTGCAGTCGCGTACATTTATCGCGACGCCACCCTCGCGTTATGGCATGGCATGTTGGGAAGGAAAAAGCGAAGCACTGTCGCGCACATGATCCTACGGTCAGATGGCCTAGTGGAGATCTCTTTTTGAGATCGATCCGCCTAGTATAAGGATAACGCCGGGTCGTTGTCGTCTTGGGTGATGATATCGATGTGAACGGCGGGGAGATGGGCAGCCTGCCTCAATTCGTTCATATATCGTGAGAACTCGGTGAGCAGCCGCACACCTGCGGGCGCATCGCACGGCTTGTTTTGGGCGTCTCACCCCCCGTTTGGAGGGTTTCTTTACTACGGATCCTGGGAGGTTGGTGGTAGGGTCTGAAGTCACGATACCCCCCGCCCCCCGGACTTCGTTCGCTTCCGAGCGGTGGGGATACCCCCCGGGTGTAGAGGTATGCGAGCGGGTATGTGATATCCGAAGAGTTTGACAGGATGCCAACGCAATATCGACAGAGGCGTTGCCCTGTAGCTGTTGCACTAGTCGCGAATGGCCCTCGGTTGCAGTAAATGCAGTAGTTTTGGTCCTGCCCACCTGATGTGCCTGCATATGTTGTGGATTGTGCGGCCGGATATATCTCCTGAGCAATCGGCGATGCTTCGAACTTGGTGGAGTGGGTGCCCGCACCGATGCAGCGCAGCGTGTGGCAAATTTTGATTTCAACATTTTGCACGAATCGTGTACTGGCATTGATGGTGAGCCAAATTACGAAATAAGAATGTAGACGGCTATCTATGATGCTATAATTGTCGATCTCAATATCTCCGATAGGCCGTGATTAATCGTGTTGGTCTCTTGGTCATGTAAGTCATCGTGGAAACATGTATGCCAGATTATTGACGATGACGATTCGTTTACCATGACACTATCCGGACTCGCGACACATTCGCCTTTGACGATTCGTTTTTGTTTCATGAGACGTCACGTCGCGTCTTATCGGTTCTAAAGTTCGTTTTCCAATTTCTTTCTTCGCTTCGATCCGGCATCTGACTCTGAGTGATAAATGACGTGGCATATCGTGACTTGCACCTGCACCAACTAATCACAACTGCGTTAGCGAGCGAGTATTACTGATTGAGTTGATTGAGTTGATTGAGTAATTTGCCCAGGTCTGTCTTTATAAAGAGTTTGGGTTACCGGAGGTTTCAACGAGGAAACCTCCTCTGTACTGTCGGTTTGTCGGTAATGTCTTGTCTCTGTACCACGTTCATGACAACAGCATGTCAATTTACGCGTCTCTGGTTGGAGGTCCACCGTTTTTCGTCGACGACAGTACAATACAGACAAAAGTGACGACGGTATAGAGGCAGAGGCGTGGATGTCGCCAAAATGATTTTTCTCAGAATTAAGTATGGGGCAGTACAGTACAGACGACGCGACGGTACAGACGACAGTACACACGACGTACAAAAATATCGAACGGCGTGGGCCACATGGCACCGGGGTCAAATGGTCACGATACGGAGTTTGGGTTTTGCCCACAACATACCAAGATATATAGCATGGATGTTATTATGCAATTTGCCTAGTCCGATGTTGCCGAAAACGATGTATTCGAATGTATTTGGCGTGTACCACATGTGAAACTCAAGGGGGTGTGGCACCCGTAATATAGGGTTTGTAAGCGCGGGCACCCACGAACGTGTAGGGCATGTGTTACTAGGCAATATTTGAGTCCTAACGTTAATGCATGTGTATATAAATGATCTTTAGATACTACGAAAAGTTCCACAAGTGCTGCAATCTCATTTTGGAACATAAGTTGTGTGATACGACAAAACGCGAAAATATCGATATGATGAATGATAACACGAACAAAGGAGCCTATCCAAGTCTAGTTTTACAATAAGCGTGCATATGTTATACCTGTTATCTATGCCCCCCTACATAGGATACCCGGCTGCGGCTGGCGATGAACGATCCCAACGATTTACAGCCCTGTGAACAGCGGCCGATGCAGCCGCGCTGTCATTAGCTGCATGTCGATTCAGCAATGAGATGTCAAAATGCAGGTAGTATTGTGGCTAGATCATATGAGGTTTCCTCAGATCCGTGAGAGACATTGCGAGTAGTATTTATAATTGCCGGACCTTTGGTTCAGCATTGAGTTTATCAGATTGTTCTAATCCATCGGTACATATCACATTGCGGTGTGTGAATATTGAATTATTGTTATCAGTAAACTTTGCTCAAGCCAGATAATATTGCCTGCCCTGAAAATGACGAAGGTAGCATTCTTATTCACCGCTTGCGCCTAGTTGCAATTCGTAATACAAATGGCCGATTGCCGGCGCAAGCCGGCATTTGAATTTCCCCGCAAACTCCAAATTACCAGCTGCATGCCAAAATTTTGAAAATAGGGAACATTGCCTTTCCAAATTTCATCGATTCCTTAAACATACGTTACATATTTATCGTGCACTCATAATATTCCTTAATGCTATACCCATGACTTACTTTAAGCTCGCATCTCAAATATAAGCTGAATTCCTACTTACAGATACGTTAGTGTCAGATAAAAAGGCTCGAGAGCAAGATCGGGGGGGGGTTTTACCTTCATCAATTGCGGTAAATCGCTGGATAGCTTCTACCCTGGCCCTATGGGCAAAATCACCGAATTTCATGACTGTGACACCGCCCTGCAGACCCAAATTGCCCGATCCCCCCCCTGGGCCTTCCGGGCCCAAAACCTCCATAATATCAAGGTTCGGCCCAAATCTCCGATTTCCACCCCGCGAATCCCTGATTTTCCCGGCGCGAGCCAAGCTCCCGCCCGCAAGCATAATTTGCAGCGGTCCGATTGTATTCAAGAAGTACACTTGTTCACAGCGTCCCACATCATCAGCTGCATTCTTCCACCATAAGAACCTACGCACGACTTGTTCTATAATGAGAATGGATACTCTTATTTAAAAGCCGCACGATAAGGGAAATCTACCATTATAATCGGCAGCATCATATCTGAGGTATGGAAGTGGTCATGTCGCACGTTACTGCTTATTTTGAGACGCGTTTCGGTTCAAGCAGTGTGGCGTTATGACGAGAACACTTTGTAAACTATCCACAACCCGGGAGTTTTATGTTTGACTTCGGGGCTTGAGCTAAATCTATTGCATGTGCTTAGCAATTCGGCGGCATCATCGCTGGGACAGCTTAGACTTGTGAAAAGGAATCTCGCACGGCTTTGCAGCAGGCAGGCACTCGCTCAACTGGGGCTCCGGTTGGTTCCTCCGGTCTCACAGACTCGCAGTTAATCTAACAAATCGGCTTAATTCAGTGGAGCTCATTGCGGGCACTGAAGCGAATAGTGTATTGTCCTCAGCATCATGCACTTTCTTGAGGAAGAAAAGCGAATTAACCGGAACTGCGAGTGGGTGAAAACTCATCACCTTTCCAGCAGGATCCGAGTGCCGAATAAAACTGAAAGGCGCTTATGGAATAAATGTACGAAAGAAAATGAATCAACTGAGAAAAGCGCCAAACCGCCACATAGTCTCCCGCCTGAACCACCAGCTGGCATTACTCTAGTGCAACCTTTTCAGTATCGGGCAGATTCGGGCAGTTGCTGAATATAGCACCAGAGATCTACACCGCGGACTTAAATACGACATTCGATTCGTCAAAGTATCGTTATGTGAACTTGCATATTAAATTTGATGCTCTGTTGCATGAGGAAACAGCTTAAATACGTCACACACTCGCTGTTACACATGCAACGTGAATGCTTAATCAATTGAACCATAATTCAACATTTTCAAAGTATCCTGTACGGTATCTACGTCCGCTTGGCATTGGACTGTCGCATTCATTGCAAACTATCTGCGGCAATGGCATATTTACTACCTTGGACTAAGGCATAATTTTGCATACGATCCCGCAAATCTGATTTCCCCAGTTCACCATCACTAGCATCCTCAGAAAGCATTCACCTGATAACACCAGAAACAATTGCGACACGCACATGGTCTCCCTGCAATTCTCGACATACCAATATCCTCCTATATCAAATCTGTCGAAACTGAAGAGCCCATCCTGTGACGACACTCATGCATGACAAAGAGCTGGCTTTGCATTCCAAACACAAAGCTTCTTGGGGCTACTCTCCCTCGTGCGCTTGACACTTCCCATTTGAAGGATGCGACTTACCTGGCAGCCTACCGGTGGGTTTGCCCGTGTTAAGCATGTTGCCGTCGTCATCTACAATCACAAATTTCTCGAAATTCGCCGTTTTGGACCACACAAGCTTCCAAGCTATTCGCGACTTGAACTGCAACACCACACCACCATCATCCTTTTTTCACAGCAGCTCAAATTGGGAGCCAGTAATGTTGCACCATCGACTGCTTCTCTTCAGCCTGGAATGGTTCCCTACGCTTCGGTGCACCCCCTTGACTGCCCCAAGAAGGCCTTATCCGCGCACAAGGGCAGGGCTGCTTTTTGGGGGGAAACAGAAACCACAGCCAATCTTAGGCAAGCTTATGAACTGCAAGCGCCGTGTCGTTACCGAACGCGAGTTGCAGGCCATCACTTCGAGAGGATCAGGCAGCTCTCCCCCCTCCATCCAGTGCGTGCCCCGCAAAACAGTGTGCACGGGCTACGGAGGATGGTGCGAGGGCTGCGACAGCTCGTCACAAGGATACAACTTATTCGCTCACTCGACTGCATTAGACGCGAAGGAAGTCCTCGCAGGGCTGTGGATATACCTGCACGTGGGCAACATCGTGTGGCGGCTCCTGATTGCACCCGTTCATGCACGTGCACCACGTGCCACCTGCATCCAGGTCGCCAGTTCTCATTTCAGAGAACACGAACTTTCGAGGGAGGACTAAGCGCACCCTGCCGTAGGTAAAAAACAAACTACTCTTGCTGTCATTCGAATCCGCTCCTCCTGCGAAATAGGGGTCCAAAAAGAAGGAGGTATGATGCGTGAGGATGGAGGTAGGGCACAGGAAGGGCACACACCTTCGCCCAGGGCAGGGTCGCTGGCGTTCTGAATGCCTGGTCCCAAGAGGTTTCCGACGGCAATTCCTTTCACCTGCCTCGCAGCTTCCCGGATCGTATCAGTGATCCATACCTTCCGATGCCCGCGGACGAATATTTCGTGGAAATGTCTTAGTACCCACTCCTCAATAGTATCGCGCGTTCTCGATAAAACGCTGTTCGGTCTGTCCACCTACCGCGCGGTAACTGGTGCCACTGCGTCCCTGTAACTGTGACCTGGGGCGACGCCGCGTGAAGGTCTTCGCGCTGCGCAGACGGAGGGCGGTGACCTGGGGCGACGCCGCGTGAAGGTCTTCGCGCTGCGCAGACGGAGGGCGGTGACCTGGGGCGACGCCGCGTGAAGGTCTTCGCGCTGCGCAGACGGAAAGCGGTGACCTGGGGCGACGCCGCGTGAAGGTCTTCGCGCTGCGCAGACGGAGGGCGGTGACCTGGGGCGACGCCGCGTGAAGGTCTTCGCGCTGCGCAGACGGAGGGCGGTGACCTGGGGCGACGCCGCGTGAAGGTCTTCGCGCTGCGCAGACGGAGGGCGGTGACCTGGGGCGACGCCGCGTGAAGGTCTTCGCGCTGCGCAGACGGAGGGCGGTGACCTGGGGCGACGCCGCGTGAAGGTCTTCGCGCTGCGCAGACGGAGGGCTGGTATATCCGTGCCGAAAGACGTGGAGTTTAAGAGCAATACCGACCTGTCCGCTATTCTGATTGTGCGCCACATCGCCCAGCATCGTTGTCGCGTCGCAGTGTATGTAATCATTAAAGCAGTGACCGGTGTATCCTGCCCTCCTCCAAAGGAGCAAATGCGGTTTAAAGAAAGCAGCAACCGGGCTCCACTTGGAAAAGAGGCGCAAGACGCATGGCAAGCGAACATAACCAAAGCATCCTTGTTGAGTGTACTCAACATGCTGAGAGCTGTACCAGAGCGCCAAAAAAGCGTGCAGGACCCTCGCCGAGCGTTACGCGATGATAAAGGCATCCAATGGTGCCTCCAACGAGAGGCTTGGTCGCGAGTTTGCTTCCCGAAATGTGGGAAGCGCTCGACAGACATCCAGGGCTAAGCCGATCGATCTTCCAATTGTTCCATTTAGGTTACAAACGGCTTTATGGGTTATACCAGTGGTGCTGAGATATTGCATAACTAACAGAATGGAAATGGAGTTGCAGCTTCGGCAAGGGCGTATTCACGAGGGCTCAGTCCCTACATGCATGCCCTCCGCCTCGACCGCCCTTTGAGCCGCCGTTTCAAGTTTTCTAAAGTCTAGAGCTGATATGTATTTTTATTGCGCAAAGCTTAGAGATGAAGACTTTTTTCAGGGAGCACCTTGTCCCGGAGCGACGTTTGAGAGGTCTTTCAGACCTGCCGCCCACAAAAGGTTCACGCGCACCTGTCCCACAACACACTGGCTCAGCCAATAGTCTTCACAGTTGAATACTTTGTCACTTTAAACAGACTACTCAGTCTTAAACGAGAAAGACCCACCGAGTTCCACTCTCCGTTCAGACGGTCTGGTGACAGCGTCTTCGCTCGTTCCCGTGCTGCTTGTAGCCTGATCACCGCAGTTCCAGGATACTGCGAGTCTACCGGCATTTCGGACATCCTGACAGCGGATGACACTCCTTAGCTTCCTTTCTGAAGGAAACGGATAAACCAATTACATTGAACGGTCGCAACACATAAACTTGGTTTTAGGGTTCTCTCCGACCGAGTTTGCTCTGTTCTGTTAACCTCTGTTCAAATGCCTCTGTTCCGCTAACCACTTTCAACGGCGCGCAGCAGTGTGAGCCAGTCAATCGCAAAAGCAAGTTAAAAATGTGAACCGGGAAAGAAGGCGTCGGCTATTCATGCGCCACTCTTTGCGTGCGGCGTGCCTCGCTTACTTCGATAGCGTGCGTCCTGGGAGGGTGACTACAGGCTTCTTGCTCTGCTCCGAACGAATTCCGGCAGCTCTTTCACCAAGAAAGTTGCTCGCAAAGCGCACAGATGAAACTCTAGAAAAGCGAGGGACAGCGGCGATAAACTGTCCTGATATCGTCATGGAAGAGTACGGGAAATATCAAGTCATTGAAAAGGCCTGACGCCAAAGGTGCAGGTGTTCACTTCGATCATCTATGCGACATGTCACATGTGTCGAACAGGATAAACTTTCCTTTTGACCTCGCACCTCCACTCCACGTGACACGCGTAGTGCACGACACCACACATATGCACTGTTGGTCCTGGAAGCTTGGTTTTCAGCGGTCGAGAGCTTTGAGCCGATCCGGACAGCCCGATCAATCGAAAATCGATCCTGGCCTGTCGATCGACTCAAGCTCTCTCGTCGCCGCGCCAGCCAGCTCTCCCCGGCCAAGGATGCAAGTTGGGTTTTTGAGCCAACCGTCAGCGGGGCGGAGTTTTTCTCGCCCGCCACCCGCCAACTCCCGATATTCATACTAGGCCAGTCGATCTAAAGATCTCCACTCGGCCTGTGAGCTATGACTGTGTGACATACTGACATTTGCGAAATTAATCGTCATCGTAACCATCGTCATTTTGCGATCGGACGGCACGCTGGCGCGACACGATTATAATGAATTAATAATTACGTAGAGTTTTATTACTCTGACGATTGCAATTCTGAATTCTCTTTTCTCGATTCTCTTTATTCTGTCTGGCGTACGGGCGATGTCATCCTTATCGTTTGGCGGTCTTCATATCGAAATTTTGTTGGTGTCGTCGCCCGTTGGGATTCGAGCTTTGATTAGTCAAGTACGTACGTAAGTAAGTAAGTAAGTAAGTAAGTACGTACGTACGTAACAACGTAAGTAAGTAAGTAAGTAATTTGCCCGGGTTCGTCCTTATAAAGAGCAGGGGTTAACACCTTAAGGGCGAATTCGTTTTTAGCGGTATGGGATCAGTATGAGCGCGAAAACATGCATAACTGCCACGCGGGTAGTCAACTATTGGAGATATATGAAGTATTGGTGTCACGCGGAACATGTCTTTGTGTCACGTATGACAGTCAGTGTCCCCGTAGTGTCACCCCTTGCCCTGAGTGTCACTTGCAACCTGCCACCCCGCGTGATCGCCCGACAATAAACCGCCTCGGTATTTTATTATCTTCATCTTAGTCCTCTATCCGAAAGCCCGAACGTAGTCCAGTTTCCGTCTCTGCACTGATATATATACCCATTATATATATCTCCTCTTTCATGAGGTTATGGGCCTCTTCCATTCGGGTTACGTTTTTGGCTTTTGGTAGGTGGCTTTGATCACCCCGTCGCATCTCCAGCGACGTCGCGTCTCCGGCGACTGCATCTCCAGCGACCCCCTGTTTGCATCTCTAGCAACGCCCCGTTGTTACCGTAAGATTACGGCTACGGGAATCATCCGTGCGTGCCGTATCACGCCACTGTCGGCTTCAATTAGTATCTCCAGCTACGAGCATCTCCTCGCTTTCATGATGGTGTCCATATTGGGGACTTGGGCGAGGTCCCTCAACCCTTCAATGCCCACCAAACTCGGTATATCGAGTGGGGGACTTTGTGGAAAGTGCAGGGGTGTCCTGCTTGCAGGTGACAAAAGCGTGCTCTATGGAGAGTACTCTAAAGGCTGCGAGGAAGACAGATACGCTGTCCGGCTAAGCTCGTACCGGAATATCCAAGTTCACAGATAATAGTGTGTGCTGTGAAACTGATATAGATAAACTCGTATAATAAATAAACCCTAAGCTAGATATACCCCGAACGGTGACAGAGTCGGAACGGCTACGGTCCTAGCTACCTGTGACACCTTGGTTGAACAGCTACGTACTGTGGGCATTTTTGGGCATGTGCCGTGAAGCGTGAACATGACACCACTATTGACTTGATGGTATGAGTGGGCGATGACGTATCATGGTGTATATCAATGAAAAAAAATACCCCATCCTTAATTTGAAGCCTTTAGTAGAGCACTCTCCATAGAGCACGCTTTTGTCATTTGCAAGCAGAACACCCCTGCACTTTCCACCAGCTCCCCCACTCGATATACCGAGTTTCGTGGACATTGAAGGGTTGAGAGACCTCGCCCAAGTCCCCAATATGGACACCAATACTTCATATATATCCAATAGTTGACTACCGTGGCAGTTATGGATGTTTCCGCGCTCATACTGATCCCATACTGCTAAAAACGAATTCGCCCTTAGGGTGTTAAGGTGTTAATAATCCACGATGGCGGGGCGGCAGATTTTCGAGTTGGCAGCCAACCGTAACCGCCAACGGGGCGGAAATATTGTGTGACTATCCCGACCAGCGGGAAGAATCGATTCCGCTAGTGGCCGGGAGCGGGGAGCCTAAAACTTTCGGATATTTTTTTGCATAAATTATGCTGTTCAGTGTCATTTCATTCGCTCGCATGCTTCTGCCGATGCCGTATCGGAAAGGCAAAGGGGCGCGACACGTGCAAGGAGCTAGGCTCATTCAAACGTCGGATCCCTAACACGTCTCAGGCGAGAGCGCGGCGGGGCAAAACCAGGGCACCCGCGCACGCGCCCAGCCACCAGCGGGGCGGCAAAATTTTCCCCGACCGCCAAACCTTGACGAGGCGCAAGCAGGGCATATATCTTGCTGAAATCTGTATAGGCAGCCCTGACCGGGAGTCCCGGTGCAGGCCCCTATGACAGATTCCTAGGTAGCCAACACTGGACCGTGACTGATCCGTAAGCCCGTGCTGTGACACACCGAGTGTCACATGTAGTTAGACTCGAGACCGTTCCTCGGAATTCACGGCCGGGAATTTCAGATTCATGGCCGTGAATCCTGACTCCGTGACCGTTCCGGGTATATCTAGCTTAGGGTTTATTTCTTATGAGAGTTTATCTATATTGGTTCACTGACTATCTGATATCTTGAACCGGGATATTCCAGTAGGTCGTGGACCCATTCCACGCTATATTCCACGGCTAGTTTGGCCATGATTGGCTAAAGCAGCCGCTTGGAGAGGTGGTGCGCGGCGGCGCGTTTGGGGACTCACGGGAATTTTGAGATGAGCTGTTTGCGGTGAGCGTCTTTGAGCCGCAGCTATGGGGATTCGACCTGGACCGGACCTAGTCGACGCAATGTTCATTTACGGTATTACGCTTGCCCTGATCCCGCTTGCTTCCGATTTTTGGGCTGGTGGCTCGAGCACCTTCGACCTCGACGACGTCTTCCAGTGCCTCTCGCTCGCATGGCTCTACCGCTCCTTCCGTGACTGTGACGTCGCATCTTCCCAACATTACCCGAACGCGCCCCGGCGTACCACCTCCCATCAGGCTTTCAGAATTATGGGTGTATCCACTAGAGCAAAACGGTCCCTCACGAGGGACTCCGACATCGACGCCTCGCTGAGGCTCACTGACGCGGTTCGCAACACACCGACGGCCAAATCACCGGCTATTACGAACCCCGACCCTACTTCCAACACCGACGCCGACGTTGCGACGAGGAAGTATCTACAGGAGCAGTCCAAGCTTGTGGACGAGGTCTACAAGGGGCGGCTCCATCGGACATGGGCCAAGGGTATCCGCGAGGATATCCTTGGCGACAAGAAGCATTATTTCAGCGGCACTTCTGACGCGGGTCTCCTCTCCGATGTGGTGGTTCAGCTACGTACGGAGTTTGAGTCCGCTGGGCTGGACCTCGTCTCGTTCGACCTTGACGACCCCCAGGCTCTGGTGGTGGGAAAGGTGAACGCCTTGCTGTACGACGTGCTTGGTCTTATCATCGAGAAGCACAGCAACGCCCACGTCTGGCTTACGGGTACGGACGCGTCTGCCGACCGAGATGGACGGCGTGCGCTGGTGGACATCGTGAAGCGCAGCGTACCAGTGGCGTTGCGGGAGTCCTTCCGCGCTTACTTATCCCGCAAACGTTGACCCGCAGCCGATTTTGGCTCGGGAACAACGTTTGGTGCGGGATAACAAGGCCGCCGACTGGACCCCCACCGAGGCCACCAGGAAGCTCAGCCTCTACAGCCGGCTTGACCCGGTGTTCTACGCCGCGGTCAAGGTGCGTTACCCCATGGTGGCCGATCTCGCGGCGGTTTCCCTCGGTGCTCTGCGCTCTCTGGTTGTAGAGATTTATCAGGCGTGGGCGCAGACGGACGTTGGGAAGGCCATCGTGGCCAAGCCCGCAGGTAATGGCGCGTCGGCTCTGCTCACCGGCAGCGAGCACCAGGTACTTCTGGACAAGATCAAGGAGTTGACCGAGCTGGTACAGCGGCAGTGCGGGGCGGCTCCGCCGGTGGTGCAGCAGCAGCGGGATCCGCCGCAGCGGCAGCACGGGCAGCGCCGGCAGCAGCAGCGCGGGCAGTCACCGCGGGGCTTCCGCATGGGGGTCCAATCCCCACCGGCGGTGGGCTACGATCGTGACGAGCAGCGGGCTAAGCCGCTGTGTACCCGCTGCAAGAAGACTGGTAAGGACCTTTATCATTTCTACCGCGACTGCCCGCTTGGCGGTCGCCAACATTCCCCCACCTCGGCCGCGGCTTTCTGTATCCCCATCGACGACGAGGATGCGGAGGGCGTGCATGCCCTCGCCATGTGTGCTGTCTTTCAGGAGGCGGCGGATGATGGAGCTGAGGCCTTTGCCCGCGCGGCGACGGTGTACGGTCCGCCAGCGGTGCTGTGCGGGGGCGTTGTGGGAGGCATCGACGTGTCGGCCTACGGCTTCTCCGTTGACACGGTGACACCGGTGGCGGGGACGTCCGGTGACGACATCCTGCAGCGGCTGGACGACCTCGCGGCGGAGGTCAACGCGGCGGTAGAGCCTAAGGTACATTACACTCACGCCTCTTTCCCGCCGCCTGCGGGCATTGCGACGCAGGCTTCGGCTCTGGTGTGTGACGCTGCGAGCGCAGGTATCACACCAGAGGAGCAGGTTCCGGCAGGTGGTGCGGCGGCATCGGCATCCGCCGTGCCGGCCCCTGCTATGCCTGTCTTGGAGAATGAGCAAGGGCTCCTGGAGCTCTACGGCTACGGCCCGCCCGTGTCCCTTCAATCGACGCGGGTGACCACCACGGAGAAGTCCGGCGGTGAATTCGCGGGGGTTGTGGACACTGCCAACCACTCCGCGGTTGCACCGGTTGACTTGACCGGCTACGACACCGAAGACTACGAGGATTTTGCAGACGGCAGCTTCGCCGTCAAGCCGCGGGCTCCGGCCATCTCGGCTAATCATGCGTCAGAGCCCGCAGCCCACGTGACTGAGTCTGGTGGTGCTTCCCGCACTTACGGATGTGGCAAGCCGCCATGGGGCTTCCCCGCACACGCGGGCCCGTGGGGTTTGCCTTACTTTGTCTCCCTCATTCTTTTCATCTCGATCATGGGAGTGGGAGCTGCCGCCTACACGGCGGCCAATGACATCGACTCTGTACAGGTATCGGGTCGGGCTGCACCGCAGCCTGTGCTGTGCAGGGGAGACTTATGCATCTACCCCGGTATATCCGAGCTGGACCCCGTCACTCTGGATGCAGTACTGCACTCCTTGGGTGCTGCGACGGTGGTTCACCGGCCGCCTGACCCACTGGAGAGCAGTGCTGCAAGCTACTACCGTGGACATTGTGGTGACGGTGCCCCTCTGGACTTTGACCCCGAGTAGCTTTACTTCTGGCTCTGGCAGTGCGCCACTTTCTGGTGGTGTACTGAGATGTGCTTTGACCTCAACATGGTCTTCAGTTTGGTTTATGCTTTACTTTGACATCTACGATCTTCAATCTGGTTTGCTGCCACAGTGCTTTTCAGTAGTTTAGCAGGACCTACGTGCCTGTATGTTTCTGCTCTTGTGCCGGCTAGAGGGTTTCAATTTGTGTATCAGAATGGCGCATTTGAATTAGCAGTTAGGTTTGTCACCCTAGCTCCTACCCTAACTTATCTTACATTCTCTGACTTACCTGTCAGTCACCACCCACAGTGCTGGGGTGGTGTGCTGAAATCTGTATAGGCAGCCCTGACCGGGAGTCCCGGTGCAGGCCCCTATGACAGATTCCTAGGTAGCCAACACTGGACCGTGACTGATCCGTAAGCCCGTGTTGTGACACACCGAGTGTCACATGTAGTTAGACTCGAGACCGTTCCTCGGAATTCACGGCCGGGAATTTCAGATTCATGGCCGTGAATCCTGACTCCGTGACCGTTCCGGGTATATCTAGCTTAGGGTTTATTTCTTATGAGAGTTTATCTATATTGGTTCACTGACTATCTGATATCTTGAACCGGGATATTCCAGTATATCTTACCGTGGCGGGCCGGCCCGGGGCTGTTGAGTGCCACGCCGGGCCGCAAGCGGGCCGGGATTGGGGCGGGTTGCGGGCCGTACGGCAAATTGTGAAAATCGCAGAATCTATGCGAAAATTGTCGATTTTTATGATATTACCATACTTAAATTTTAAAAAATTCGCCCGCGGCGGCTAATTTTGGAGGCTGACCGGGTTGGTCGAAAGCGGGCCTGAAGAAATCCCAAGTGCGGCCCGAAAAAGAATTTAGAAGATATATCCTCTGGGCGCCAGTTCGGTCAAAAGTATCGTCAGCGGCCCATCCGCTCGCGCGCTAGCGCGCTGATTTGCATCCTTGTCCCCGGCGCGGAGCGGAGCTGAAGCGATGTTTCACGTGAACAATAATATATAGGCATACAGTAGGGCGGATATATATATATGATGTACACCGAAACTCAAGAAGCAGGCAGGTGCAAACACTGAGTGTCACAATCTAAGATGAGATAATAAAACGAGCTGGGGTTTTGGTCATCGTACTCGGAAGCTGGTGTGCTCACATGGCACCTCGGATCGAAGGGTGACACAGAGACTGGGGCTCCTGAGTGTCCCCAAGGGGGGAGTCACTGTCTCCATGACACCACCTCACCATGAAGAGGTGAGGTGTCACTACAAGCACACAACCCTAAACCCTAAGAATACCCAGAATGTTATAGGCCCAAAGGGTCCTCTTTCAGTCCAACTAGCTGCGGATCCCCGCTTGGGCGTTGGCCCAGAACAATCTGCTTCTAAGAGGTCAGGCATGTGAAGTCTAGTTGCTAAACTGCAGCCGTGCTGCCGCGGTGTGATGCCGCATGCCGTGATGTAGTTGTAGCGGCACTAAAACAGGGTTCAAGCATTTCCAGCAGGCTTTGGTGGAAGATAAACGGGTGAATCCCGAAAGGCTGGCCAGTCCTCGGTCTCGTCGTCCATGTGCGGCCGGATAGCGAGAGCGGAGATCTGCGGGTCGCAACTGCCGTGGGTCATCGGCACGGGGCAGACGGGCAAAGCCTGGGACCCGACCAGCGGGGAGCTGGATGTCGCGGTCCGGAGGTGGACGGTCATGACGGCCGGCTGCGCAGTCTCATCCTGCGGCGGAAGCTCGAGCTCGCGGTGCGCGTGAGCCTACGGTGCCGCCGACGGTGGCCATTCCGACAAAGGGGCCGGGTTGGCAGGGGCAGCGAGGGGCGTGACTGTGCCGGTGCCCGCCCAGGCGCAATGAAATGCCTGCGTACAAACGTAGGGGCAGATGCCGTCGGTGTCCATGTGGCCGGTGGTTACGGCCCAAAGCCGAAAGCACGTGATGCAAGGCATCCCGGTGCCCTCCAACACAAGGCAGCGCCCGCCGCCGCCGTGCTTCTTCCATTTCCCTTCGGGCGGGTCATACTTGCGCCGGCCGAGGTTGTAGACGGAGCCTGCGTTGGTCTTGCCGCCACCACCACCGCGGGTAGCACCACCAGAGGTCGGTGGAGCGGGATTGGAGAGGCGGGCAAGGTGGGACACGTTCCGGATGGAAAATCTTACCGAGGCGGAGGGCGAGGGAGGCAAACGTGTGGCCATGGGCGGTGCCAAGCTCACGCAACACCACCAAATGCAAGGGGGTAATGTAGGGGGAGGCAGAGGCGGACGACCGAAGAATGGCATAGGCGTCCTCAACGGGGTCCCGGTCGGAGTACTCGGGGTGAAGTCTGCGGTGTTTGTCCGCGAGGGTGCGGACGACGGCCAGCTGCGGGGCGGGCTCGAGGGTCTCGTCGATCTTGGTGGCACGGAGGCGGACCCAGAAACGGTGGGTGTCCGGGTCGCCGATGCCCTCGACGTGAAAGCGTAGACGCTGATGAAGGGCACAGCGTCCGTCGTGCGGGTGAACGCGGGTAGACTCAGCATCGTAAAGAGGAAGAGCCATACCGCGGAGAACCGTGGGGAGCACGGCATAAATGAGCGCGTTGACGACGTAGTGGTGGGCGTCGTACTCAAAGTCCAGATCCAGAAGCTTGTAAACCTCGTCGCGGGAAACCGGCCCAAGCACGTGCGACATGTTGGCCAGAAGGACGGCGAAGTCAGCCTCGGCGTCAGGTCCATCCAAAGAGAGGCCAACGTTGGCCTTGAAGCCATGAGCCCGCAGAAGCTTGACCAACTCCTCGCCGTAAGCGAAGACGTAGTCGAGCTTCTCGATGAACTCCGAGCGCTGAGCGAGAAGCTCGGACAGCGAGGCGTGGACGCCCACACAGTTGCGTCGTTGTGGAACTCGATGGAAGTAGGCGAACGCGAAACCGGCGTGGGGCGGGCGAGGAGCGTTGCCACGGGCACCACCGGGTCGCTAGATGCGTTCTCGGAGGGGCTGGAGGCGGAACTGCCAGGGGAGGTCCCGCCGTGGGGTCTTGCAGCGCGCAAGCGGCTGGCACGGAAAATGCGGTCAGCGGACATGGTCGGAATCACGTAACGCGGAATGTTGAAGTCGCCGGACGCTGCAGTAGGCGCACGGGTCGAGGACAGGGTACTCGAAGATTTTCACGGTGGTATAAGGGCACCAGGGCGAAAAAGAAATAGGCGTAGAGGACGAGGGTGCTCTGCCAAATCACGAAGCCAAGGGGCGTATGAACCGCACAGGGTGCGGGATCAAAGAAAGCGAGCATGCGGGCGAGCTCTGCCAGTGGTAACGGCCCGATAACCTCACGTGAACAGTAATATATAGGCAAAGGGTGTGGATATATATTATGTACACTGAAACTCAAGAAGCAGGCATGTGCAAACCCTGAGTGTCACAGTCTAAGAAGAAATGATAAAATAAGTTGGGGGAGTTGGGGTTTTTATTATCGGGCTCGGAAGCTGGTGTGCTGACATCGCACCTCGGATCGAAGGGTCACACAGAGACTGGCGCTCCCGTCCCCAGGGAGGGGGAGGGGGGCGGGGGGGGGCGGAAGTCACTGTCTACATGAATGTTTCTATCTGCGAAGTTGATGTTTTCTCAGATGCGTCACAGCGAAACCCAAATCTAAACGTCAAAAACGGCAAAGTCTATCACAGGACATATCATCGATATTTTTCGCGGACGTTGTGGACATGTGGAGGGCCCCTTCTCACCTTTCGAACGCGCCCATCCTCACTTGCCCCCGAGCACCTCCCTAGCATTCATCGACCTGTGAAGTTAACGTTTTCACAAATGCGCCAAAGCGAAACCCAAACCTAAACGAGCGCGAACCCAAACGACCTAAACGTCAAAAACGGCAAAGTACATCTCTGTACAACACAAATATTATTCGCGGAGGTTGCAGAGAACCTTCTCACCTCTCGAACGTGCCCATCATCATACTACCCGCGCATCCCTAGCGCTAATACAACCGCGCAATTGACGGTTGCAGCTCATATTTTTTCATTCTATCGCCCTCGTTCACGGGTTCTTTATGGTCGGTTTACTACACGACATGGTATACATTCCAATGGGCAAATTCCCCGAAATCTCGGTCTCAATTCGTGTCACAATTCCCAGAACAAGTTTGTGCCACACATACGTTCAGACAGTCCGTTCCAGATCCCGTGAGAAAGCATACCCACTAATATTTCTTTAATTGCGTGCGGGCGTATATATATATATGAACTTGCGTCATGCATTTTGCGTATCGCGCCCATCTTGTATGTTCATGCTGAAGCATATGTGAGTCGCTTGCCCGACTCGCAATCTTGGTCTAACCAGGTATAATCGAAAATCTTGCCCGTGAGACCACCTCAGTTCAAAGAGAACCTGAAAAAATACCCCTTTGGATCCACGTGGATCTACCGCGGCATATATCTTGTATATAACTAACTTGAAGTCCTATATCATAAACAACCATGCCAACCCGTGCATTCGTTGTGCTGAAATTGAAAAATTACCCTTTCCGCCGAGACACTTGGAAACATGCATCCCCACTTTTCCGCATGTGAGTCGAGAGGGGGTCTTACTGCACATATATATTCGGTAGAAAGCGATATATATATATATATATATATATATATCAACGAACTTTGTTCGCAGTACAACGGGCAAATTGATGATGGATATGTTGAAAGCTGACCGTTCGGGCCGACGCCCTAGGCCACAACGGTCGGTTTCCAAGTGGGATTTCGAATAACTCGCACCACACACGGCGCATATTTCCAATGCAAGCATATTTCGTGTTCCTTAGACCCTCTGCAACCCGTACATATGCTTAACAATGTGCGCAATGGCCTGGCACAGAGAGGCGCAGCGGATCATCATCACGCCTTTGTGATACTCAAGCCACCTGAGGTCATCGCCAGAGGCCCAAACTTTGAGTCGATTCGAAGGTCAAAATTCATTTTCGAGGGACAAGGTATTGATTCTACGCTAATTGATGCCTGGTGAATCATTGTTAGCGATCAAGACAGCGGTCATTGAAACATTGGGGTAATGAATGTCAATTTGTGTGTACAATGTGTAAACTTCTAGATTCCTTGAGCCCCCATGGAAGCAGTGAATGCTACGACTCTCAATGTAATATTCATACACAGTCTTGAAGAGAAAAACAAGCACTCCGCATCAGCAGCAGCATGCGATCCTCTTGCCAATCACAGAGGACAAGGATTGCACATGGCAAACCCTCGCACGGGGACGCAGTCCAGACTGAGGCAATTCCTCTGAACAAACAAATCAAGCTGCTTAAATGTGAACCTTTAAGCCCCAGCATCCACTTGACTGCGATAAAATTCGCCTTCAGCCATCCCGGTATTCACCATCACATGGAATGCCTTCAGCAGCCTTTCCAGGGGCAAGTGTGGCAAAGCAATGTGGCTCGCTCAGCCTACTTCTTGCCCTTGTGCTTGGGCACGGCAGCGGACACAAGGTCGCGGATGATCACACCCTCCTTCAAGTCACGCCGCGCATCTATGAGGGAGTACTTCCCTGTCGCATCCCCACCTCACCAAGTGTTGCCTTCACCCATGCATGCTTCACCATTCACATCGGCAACGCCCGGCTTCGTAAGGTCGAGATGCATACACCTTATGCCGGCAAAATCATCTCTAACGTTCGATATGAAACATCACCTTCCAATCTACTTCCAATTTTCAACGTTGTATGGTCCGTACGAAAGTCCGTTGGAAGCGCGGCTCACAAACTCATGTGCCCCTTCACGTCCGCATCCGTGGGCACCATATCTCCGTCTCTCGCGTAAACTCATGTGCTGTGACACAACTGCTCAATGCGCCATGGAAGGAGAGCCGGTGAGAGGAGAGGCACACACCTGTAGCTAGCAGAATGGCGATGGGAACAAGGCGGGCAATCGTTGGTGCGCGGGCTAGCTGCTCCTCCACCGGGAGGTCCACGAGCGACTTCGGCAGTGGCTTAGAGCTGTCCACCTCTGCGTCATACCGGATATGACCATCCAAAGTGAGACCCCATGGCCACCTCTGCGTCATACCGGAGATGACCATCCAAAGTGAGACCCCATGGCCACCTGGCCACCTCTGCGTCATACCGGATATGACCATCCAAAGTGAGACCCCATGGCCACCTCTGCGTCATACCGGAGATGACCATCCAAAGTGAGACCCCATGGCAACCTCGTCATACCGGAGATGACCATCAGTGAGACCCCATGGCCACCTCTGCGTCATACCGGAACGACCATCCAAATTTGAACCCCATGGCCACCTCTGCGTCCTTTGGAGATGACCATCAAAGTGAACCCCCATGGCCACCTCTCGTCATACCCGGAGATGACCATCAAAGTGAGACCATGGCCCACCTCTGCATCATACCGGAGACCAATACCATCAAAGTGAGACCCCACTTGGCTTCACCTACGTCATACCGGAATGACCATCAAAGTGAGACCCCATGGCCCACCTCTCGTCATACCCAGGAGATGACCATCAAAGTGAGACCCCATGGCAACCTCTGCGTGGCATACCTTACGCTGAGATACGATCCTCTTTCAGAACACGCCCCGCCAGACACTTGAACCCTCCCCGAAGGCCGCAGCCGGGGCGCCTCGACCACCATGGCCGCGTCACAAGCGCAGCCATCATGGAGCCACAGACAGAGTATAGGCGGATGCAATACATTGGCCAGCCCACAGGACGTGAACCACGACAGGGGCGGCTTTACCGTGGATAATGGCGCTGATGCACTCAGTGGCATGTGTAGGCTCACCCCTGTCACCTCTGCCACCACCATGGCACGGTGGTACAGCTTACGTTGCTCACCCCCTGATCCCGCCACGAGAGCCCCCATCACCTGTATTAGGGTGGTACAGCTTACGATTGCTCAGCCACAGTCCCATGAAACCCCCATCACCTGTATTAGGGTGGTACCAGCCGCTTACGGGTGCTCACCCTGATCCCGCAAAACCCCCATCACCTGTATTAGGGTGGTGGCTCGATTGCTCACGTCCCGCGAGCCCCATCACCTGTGTGGGGTGGTACAGCTTACGGTGCTCACCCCTGATCATGAAACCCCCATCACCTGTATTAGGGTGTTACAGCTTACGGTTGCTCACACCCTGATCCCTTGAAACCCCATCACCTGTATTAGGGTGGTACAGCTTACGATTGCTCACCCTGATCCCGCGAAACCCCGTTACCTGTATTAGCACACGGCGGCCTGATGTATGGATGGACAATGGCTGACAATATCAGAGCCCACGGCACGAAAGTCTGTGGTCAGCTTCGATGGAATGTGGCCATAACTAACACACACGCTCCATGTCAGTGCTCCGCAGCGCCCCTTGCGCGTCCAAGGAGGGCGTCCCTCACACGCGTCTTGCCACTGGCAGCGGGAACCCAACAATCAATGGGATTGTGGCTGCTGCAACACACGAGTCAGTGATAATCCTGCACCTGTCTCTCAATGCACTCGCCGCACAACACCCTGTATGACCGCAGCCCACGAGAGTGAGGCCTTGCAGTGCCAGCAATTATGAAACATTGGATAGTGGGCATGGGTACGCCAGTGAGCAGCTTGCACCTCCCCCGAAACTTCACTGTCAATGACAACTCCACCCGCGAACCCTTTGCGCAATCCAAGAGGGTACAGGAGCATCAACTACTGGTGTCCGGAGTGTGCCGACAGGTCAAGGAGTCGCACCGCACGTCAATCATTCGCGAGCGGTACACCTTGCCGATACGCACTTGCGCTCCTGTCACCCCCACCAGTGGTTTCTGTCAACTGTGTGGAATGCACCGGCTAGTGAGTGGTGCACCGGCCGTAGGATGTTTCCCCGGGAGCAGCAGCTAAGGGTACTAAATCAAAACAGGCTCACAGGGGCGGTGACGCGCCCGCGGCAGTGCGGCGTGCATGCGGGTGCCGCGGCAAGCCGCCAAGTAGGCGCCAGCGCACCGGTGGTGAGCGTATTAAGCACAATCTTCAGTGCAAACTCTCCGAAGGTGTCCATCCCGGGAAGCTGCGATGCCCTCTCCGCCCTCTCCGCCTCACTCGCTGGTCAAGAAGCGATTCCCAAGAAGTAGAGGGGCAGGAGGAAAAAGCCGGCGGCGATGTATGATGGTCGGGCGGCGTGCGGCGCACCAAGGGGTCTCTCACGGTGGCTGGCAGCGTGACCAACAGGTTGAACTGCGCGACGCGGCCGAGGGCACCGATGGCTTGTTTGTACTTGGCCGCATCCTGCGCCGCCAAGACCTATCGCCCGTCCACACCTCGAGAGTCACCGTTCTGACTCTGTTGCACCTGGCGCGGCGCCCGTCGGCCGCGGGCCCTCGTCCTGGCAAAGCGCCGCTCCGTCCCTGCGTCGCGGGTTGCCAGCACGCAGCACGAGGCAGCCTCGCCTGGCGGGCCGCGCTTGCGCGGGGCTCACCGCCGCGCTCCCGCTATCGGCCGGCTTCACGGCCGCGTGGCTCTCGGACCAGGACTCAACCGTCGGAGGCGCGAGCTGCGGCGTCACATATCCATCGGTCACTACGTCTATCATCAACACCTGGAAACCGAGCTTCTGCTTGTATTTCACTAGGTCCACGGCCATGTCTATCGTCAATGCTGGGCCCGCCAGCCTGCGGGCCGCGTCCCCTCCCCGTTCCCGACAGCTTCGTTCTAAACTGCAGGGGCTTGCAGATAGAGCATGCGGGCCGTGCGGCACTCTGGCATCCGAGTTGGGCATCCAAGCAATCCAATGGCCAGCACACCCCCTCATTTTGATCCAGCAGTAGAGTGCGCGCGGCTTCTGCTCACTGAGACAAAACGCTTTCCTTCCCGAAAGAACAAAAACGAATGCTCCTCTCAGATCTTGTCCACTTCAACTTCGATCCCATAGGCGTCATTGCGGTAGCCACTGATCATGCCGGCGCATCTGTGGCTGTCCACGCGAACAAGCACATGCACAGAGCAACGCGCATAAGCATCTGCCCTAGGCGGGGGTGCTACAGCTGGGCTCGTGGTGCAGGGAGGGTGGAGCGCACTGTGACTGCAGGACAACGATGAGGTCCGAGGTGCTGGCAGTGGGCAGGATGCGCTGGATAAAATGCTCCACAGACACCGCTGGAAGCCCCCCCCCGCCCCCAGCACTTGCCATCCCCCGGTACAGGCCGAGGGCCTCCCAGCCGCCGACCACAAAGCCGCGCACGTCCTTCTCTTTCGCGCCAAATGTCGCCACCTGCTCGGACGCATCAATCATGCCCACCAGCGCCGCACTTCCACTCCCCAGGTACCAAATCGACCGCCCAGCTCGCAGCGTCTCGGTCATAAGCGGCAGCACTTGCTCCATCTCGCTCTCTGCTCGCGGCATCCCCGCAGGCGGTGTGTTAGGGAAGCGAGCAAGAATAACACACGGAGAAATGTCCGCCTTGCCAGGAACCTGGCCTCCTGCCGGTGGCCGCCGCTTCGCTCAGCAAAGGGGCCTGGATGCCGCTCATCGAAGGTCGCAGCGTCACAATATGACGCACGCCGTGCACCTCCATGTGGCAGGGCACAGAAGTGCAGCGTCACAATATGACGCACGCCGTGCGCCTCCATGTGGCAGGGCACAGAAGTGCAGCGTCACAATATGACGCACGCCGTGCGCCTCCATGTGGCAGGGCACAGAAGTGCAGCGTCACAATATGACGCTGGCCGTGCGCCTCCATGTGGCAGGGCACAGAAGTGCAGCGTCACAATGTGACGCACGCCGTGCGCCTCCACGTGGCAGGGCACAGAAGTGCAGCGTCACAATATGACGCACGCCGTGCGCCTCCACGTGGCAGGGCACAGAAGTGCAGCGTCACAATATGACGCTCGCTGTGCGCCTCCATGTGGCAGGGCACAGAAGTGCAGCGTCACAATGTGACGCACGCCGTGCGCGGAGTTTGAGGGGTACTCACGATGGGTGGCACGGAGGGTGGCCTCGTACATAGCCAACAGCCGGGTCCCTTGCGCGTGGAAGAGCTTGCTGGCTGCATTGTCAGGCATCGCCATGCGCGGCGCACTACCTCTTGCCACAGCCTTCCCGCCTCCGATTAAGCCCCCCAGCATGCCCATCAACCCCCCCTGCGAGCTCTCTGTCCCTGGTCCTGATGCCTTCACCGGCTCCCCTGCAGCCTCCTCCTGAAAGCCAACAGCAGCACCTCCCCCCACTCCTCGAGAAGCCTCCCTACACCGGACCTCCGCCCGTGCAAGAGTCACCTGATGTCAGCAAGGGGGGTGGGGAACCTTGCCTCTGAAATTGATGTCTGACAGGCCGGGCAGGCGAAGCTTGGATTCGAGAAGAAGGGGCGTGTGATGCACTCACCTCTGTTTTGAGCACGATGGCCGGCTGCCCGGCTAGGGGAAGCTTCAGTTCAAAAGAGCATGCCAAGGAGAAGATGATCTCCAGGAGCATCTTGGTGGCGCTGCCCCCCTTCATGCGGGACGACCCCTGGACGGCCTCCGGGCCAATCACTGGCGAGAGCACGAAGTGGCGGCGGGATCCCACGGGGGCGTTCTTGTGCTTCTGCAGCAACGCCTCCGTGATCTGGCAAGTGGCCGCGCCCAGGAGGTTAGCACGGGGGAGGGGAGCTGGGTAAAGGGAAGGGGGGCTGCAGGGGTAAGAAGGGGGGAAACGGTCACTTCAGGCTGCATCCAAACTGCACCGCTA
Organism: Cymbomonas tetramitiformis; assembly: GCA_001247695.2. Lineage (NCBI taxonomy): Eukaryota > Viridiplantae > Chlorophyta > Pyramimonadophyceae > Pyramimonadales > Pyramimonadaceae > Cymbomonas > Cymbomonas tetramitiformis. The sequence continues at coordinate 24,331 of LGRX02034085.1, forward strand.
CCATGCTATGCCTCTACCAACCGAAATGAAATAACAGGAGTCCCTCCCATGCTATTGCCTGATCCCAATCAACCTCTAGACGTCAACGCCCGCTGTCATCATCATTGCCACATGCGGGTGCCCGCGCAATGACGCCTGCTGTCATCAGGATTGCCGAGCGAAGGCGCAGCAAGCGCCCCACCCGGGCCATGACGCCTGCTGCCATCAGGATTGCCGAGCGAAGGCGCAGCAAGCGCCCCACCCGGGTCATGACGCCTGCTGTCATCAGGATTGCCGAGCGAAGGCGCAGCAAGCGCCCCACCCGGGCCATGACGCCTGCTGTCATCAGGATTGCCGAGCGAAGGCGCAGCAAGCGCCCCACCCGGGCCATGCCGCCTGCTGTCATCAGCATTGCCCAGCGAAGGCGCAGCAAGCGCCCCACCCAGGCCATGACGCCTGCTGTCATCAGGGTTGCCCAGCGAAGGCGCAGCAAGCGCCCCACCCGGGCCATGACGCCTGCTGTCATCAGGATTGCCGAGCGAAGGCGCAGCAGCGCCCCACCTGGGCCATAACGCCTGCTGCCATCAGATTACCGAGCGAGCACGCAGCAAGCGCCCCACCCGCGCCATGACGCCTGCTGTCATCAGGATTGCCGAGCGGCTGGGCGCAGCAGCCGCCCCACCTGGGCCATGACGCCTGCTGTCATCAGGATTGCGTGGAGCGAAGGCGCAGCAAGCGCCCCACCCGCCATGACGCCTGCTGTCATCAGGATTGCGGAGCGAAGGCGCAGCAAGTGCCCCACCCGGGCCATGACGCCTGCTGTCATCAGGATTGCCGAGCGAAGGCGCAGCAAGCGCCCCACCCGGGCCATGACGCCTGCTGTCATCAGGATTGCGAAACACATGTGCAGCAGGTGGCCGTGCCGGGCAGACCGCGAAGAAGGAGGTGCCCCAGCCGGAAACGAGCGTCTTGCGGGCGAGGGCCTGCGGGTTGAAGCCCAGCGCCACGCAGGCGTAGTAGGGCTTGTTCATCGCATACTCCAGCTGCGCCCCGACGTACCTGCAGCAGCGCCAGCGGAGCCGCTGCGGTTAGCGGCGGCCCAGCGAGCCGAGCGCAGTACCTGCACAAGGAAGGATGATGGGCGCAGGGAGCAGTTCAGGTCGGATGATGGGCGCAGGGAGCAGTTCAGGTCGATGATGGGCGCAGGGAGCAGTTCAGGTCGGATGATGGGCGCAGGGAGCAGTTCAGGCCGGATGATGGGCCAGGGAAAGTTCAGGTCGGATGATGGGCGCAGGGAGCGTGTCGGATGATGGGCGCAGGAGCACCAGGTCGGATGATGGGCGCAGGGAGTGTCTGTGGCCGGAGTGATGGGCTAGGGTGCAGTTCAGGTCGGATGATGGGCGCAGGGAGCAGTTCAGGCCGGATGATGGGCCAGGGAGCAGTTCAGGCCGGATGATGGGGCGCAGGGAGCAAGTTCAGGCCGGAGGATGGGCGAGGGAGCAGTTCAGGCCGCTATTGATGATGGGCGCAGGGAGCAGTTCAGGTCGGGTGATGGGCGAGGGTAATTCAGGCCGGATGATGGGCGAGGGAGCAGTTCAGGCTCGGGTGATAGCTAGGGAGCAGTTCAGGTCGGCTGATGGGCTAGGGAAAGCAAGTTCAGGTCGGATGATGGGCGCAGGGCGTTCAGGTCGGATGATGGGCGCAGGGAGCAGTTCAGGTCGGATGATGGGCGCAGGGAGCAGTTCAGGTCGGAGCTGACGTGGCGCTGAATCCGCAAGATATGCCAATGTAAAGAATGCGGTTGTAGTGTGATCCTGTGGAGGCGGTCTCCACGAGCTGGCCCCCAGACCCCCCCAGCCCCGAATTCTGACAACTCAAACCCACGTACCGCATCACCTTTCAAACTGTCTTCACCACATCAACGCTCCGATCAACGCACTCTCCACGGCATGCATATACTGATCGGAGATTGTACTAAACATAGCACAACATATTGGACTATAGCATTCCGTTGACTGCACAAAAGTCCTTCACATCGACCCTCCACCCCTTTACCTGCAACCTTATCACCCGCCCAATCGCCGCACGGAGACCGAAGCATCCCACTGTCTACGTGCACACCCTTTGCTCCTCCAGTCATGCGCACCAACCTGCGCACGATTTTCTCACGGCTGTCGGCAGCCGATGTCCAACCTCGAAGCACCCCGCGCGTGGCCTGCGGTCGCAAGGACAAGATTACCCCTCCCGCTCGGGCAGTGTAGACTGCAACAGGCACTTATCCTCGTGCCCCTATGCTCAGAAGCCCTCAGCCTCCGCCGGGAAGCCCACCTTGAGATCGTCCACTGCGGTGGCAGGGTCGTCCTCCGCCTGCTCCACAGACTGCGCCCGAGACAAGCACCCCCACGAGTGATCATTCAGGAACTTGGTGAAAGAGGATCTGGTGCAACTTCTGAGTCTATGTGGCAAAAGTGGACGCACCCGGAAGAGAGCAGCGTCCCCCCCCGCGATGGAGTACTTGAAGATGGGAGTGTAGCCGCTCGCTTTGAGCCGGTTGTTGAACTGGCGTGCGATGTGGAATGCTATGCGCCCACTAACAAAGTACCACCCCACATCTCACAAGTCAGAGATGCAAGGACATGCGCCCTGACACCACTAGAGCCTCTGCCAGAACGTGATGGACAGAACCAAAGTGGCCACATCCCGATCAGCAGAAGCGTCACCGAAGAGGTGACAAGACAGACGGCAACCAGAGCGGCCTCCGAGGGCTCAAAGAAGCACAGGCAAGCCTTCCCGTCACCGGCACCATCACCGGCACCGGGGCAACCAGAGCGGCCTCCGAGGGCCGGAAGAAGCACAGGCAAGCACTCTCCCCGTCACCGGCACCTGGTCACCGGCATCGGCAACCAGAGCGCTCCGAGGGCTCGGAAGAAGCACAGGCAAGCACTCCTCTCGTCACCGCACCGTCACCGGCACCGGCAACCAGAGCGCCTCCGAGGGCTCAAAGAAGCACAAGCAAGCACTCCCCCCGTCACTGGCACCGTCACCGGCACCGGCAACCAGAGCGGCCTCCGAGGGCTCAAAGAAGCACAGGCAAGCACTCTCCCCGTCACCGGCGCGCCAAGCAACGTGCGCTGCGTCCACACACGGTGCGCGGCCCAGAGCTTGTAGCGGCAAAGCTTGTTGGACCGTCCCAGGAGCGAGGCTGTTGCTCCAAGCCCTCTCTGGAGTGCAGCTCAAGCGCTTCCGGGACGGCGAGGAAGGCGCTCGTCCTTCTAGAGGTCCTTCTAGAGCCGATCAGAATGCCTTGCTGTGCTGTGTGGAGCTGCGGTGGAAGGGAGAGCACCTGGTCCCTGCTCCGCTTAGGATGATGGCGCTGTCTCCTGCCGATGCGATGTTCTGTGCAGCCAGCACACGCCCGAGGGCCTCTCGCTTCGCACCAGGGTCTCTCGCGTCGCGGGGCCGTATGGCACGAGGGCGCGGCAGTCGGGAGTCGGCGAGGCCGCATCGGAGACCTTGCGCCGGAGAAGCAGCAGACCCCTCCAGACCTCGACACCAACCTCTCACTGCCGTTGCCACGCGGCAGGTCACAGAAGGCCCACCGCATATTTCCGACACAGAAAATAAAGGGTAGCACGGCCGCTCAGCTTACTGAACCGGAGGCCCAACCGGTCCGATCTGGCCGGTCCGGATCGCACAGCCGCTCAGCTGCCTGAACCGGCGACCCAACCGGTCGACCTGCCAGGCTCGACCCGCACAGCCTTTCGGCTTGCCCACCCATCGACCGGGCTCGGCGCGTAACTTACCGGGCGGGGATCTCTGGAATAAGGCCTGGCCAAGGGACGCGGCAATCAACGGGAGGCCTGACTCCCTTGGCTCGCGTCCTTTCAAAACCGTGCGGCGGAGATCAAAGAGCCCGCTCGCGCATGTACGGCGCAAGTCCCTCTTTCTCCGGGAACTCCCCTCAGCTTCGGTTGAGGATTTGTAAGGTCTCCTTCGCGGTTCACAGCAAGCACCAACCCGTCTGGAAGATCGTCCAGTCAAAGCGCACGCACCTCGGCTGCAATGTGCGCGATGGCCCCAATCATCTGTTGCACCTCCTCGTCCGACACCCCCATGTACTGCCGGTACCTGTGATATTGGCAGTGGCCGGGGTGTATGCCACCGTATCAGGGAGACTTTCTCCGTATTGAAGATGGTCCCCCCGCCAAAAAGGCAAAGTTTTGTGGAACCAGGTCCGAGGGAAAAAGGGAGACCACCGCTAAAGAAGGGGTCCCTTGCGCGGATGCAAGTCGTGGTTCGCCGGCAGCCGGCTTTGTTCCACTGTAGCGTTCGGTGGGGAGTGGGTAATATCTCTGCAGAAGCGCTGAGCCGATACACTAAGTCTTCCTCGGAAATATTCTTCTATGGCAAAGGCCAACTGGAAAGCGAAGCGCATGGAGTTGTCGCGTGTCCGCCGGTCTTTGGCTAGAGATAAATACATCGATGAAAGTTTCAAAGCGCTACAAAGGAAAAGGCTTGGAGAAGGAGTACTGTGAGGACACATGCTCGCACCACGGACATGCAGCGTGACCCGTAAGAGGTGGCCCACCCGAATCTCATCAAAGTTAACTGTCAAATCGTAAGATAATCTGAGCAATCTAGATGCCTGTCGCTAGATATACTTTGACCGAAGTGTACGGGCGACGGCGATGTTCGACGCTTACCCGCTGAAGATTTGCGCGTCAACACAGCGTATCAATCGGCAAAAGCTTAGCTCCGTGCATCGGTCGATATCGTCCGTCAGCTCATTGGCACGCTCGGTGATAGCTTTGGACCTCAGGTCACCCTGTAACACCATATCAGGAGGCAGACCAGTCGACTGACGCTACGCGAAATGCTTCTTCCACAAACGAGGAAGGGCATGGCTTCGGTTATATTTGCATAGTATTCGAGCTGAAAATAGGAGATACCTGCAAAAGCTCGACGGACGGCATTGCACGTTCGAGGCGCTCCTTTTCAGCGGCAACTGCCGCATGCTGAGTTGCATTCTCGTTTATCAAGCTCTCCAGCTCGGCGATCTTCCTCTGGTACAAGGCAGCTTGATTCTCCTGCGGACCGGACACCCCGTGGGCTTCACGTCAAGGTGTATGCAAAAATAACAGCGCTTAATATTTCAGAGCCTCACCAGTGCGAGCTTCTTGTCGCTCTCCAAAAGATCGGTGGTGGATGCAAGTTTGGCCTCATAGCTCTCCTTTTGACGATCGAGCAAGGCTTGGCTGTTGATGTGGTAACTGGTTGTTTTGACGCCTGAAGACATCTTCAAAATATCAGGCGTATCGATATTTGTCCGATATTTAAATCTCTGCTAGATGGGCGGGCGTAGCTCAATGAATGCCTTTTTGCAACTTTACAATCGACTGGAAGATATCTCTGCCAGCTCCGGTTGGGTGTTCAGCTATTCACTCCACTCGACTGACGAAGACTTGCTGAGACCTCACCACAGCTGATAAATGCAAAATCAGTTTGAAAAGACTCTTTCGCGTTTGACGCAGACGAGAGTCGTCACCACCGTCAGTCCGAGTCGAGAGTCCATCGCATCAGATCCTGATGTCCATCGCATGAGGCATCTGGCATGTCCACTTTCTTTTGCGGCTTCGTGTGTCACAAACTTCGAACTGACGTGAGACCGCGACCGTATCACGTGGGATTGCTTGGGATCGCTTGCGCCGGAAGAAAGTCACTCTGATCCGGCGAGAGCGTCACGGATCCGATCATCCGGCGAGCGTCACGGATCCGATCGCTGTAGAGCTAGACTTCCTGTCGTGCGAGACTGAGTGATGTGACCAGAGGAGTCTCAGAACAAATTATTCACCAAATTTCCTTAATAGGCGTGTGCTCCACGAGCCTAAGAGGTCAACGAAAAGTCGTTTCACGGACCTGTCCAGACTTCAGAGCATGGCTTGCTTCCGTCTTGCTGGGCCGACCACTTGTGGCGAGCGCGGGTGTATAACGACACCGACACTCTCCGAAACCCGGTTGCCAGGCTATGGAAAAAGCTCCTACAGACGCAACGCAAAAGCGACCCATCCCTCTCGATTCAGAACACGGCATGTCGGCTCCGTAGTGAACTCCGTGCGAAGAGGGAAGGTAGATCCACCCGGAATGGTCGACAAGAACGAAGAGGACACTGCTCCAGAAGCCGAACAGGAGCAGACAGACCTCGCTGAGATTATAGACCCACGGCAAGATGCGTTTGTAACGTAAGTTTCCTTCGAATTCTCTGCGAATTCTCAGCTCAGATCAGACATCTGAGCTAAGGCTATGCACATGTGAGTTAAGGCTACGCGCACGTGCTCCGCGCCACTTTTGTGTTTGTGTCGCTTGCGCTCCTTCGTTCACTATCTGTTAAAACTCTACAACCTGGTGGGGCACCGCGAAGTCGAGCCCCCCAATTTTGCCTTCACGTTGGACATCTGGTGATGTATCCCTTCGCCACGAAGTTGAGACGAAGATGACAACGCATGGCAATTTTGTCTTCGGGGGACTTTCAGGCACGAGAATGTGAGAAGGGCAATCTTGGCTGCCGGCAGCCTCTCCCTCAGCAGTGCTTTGCTAAGACCCGCGCAGGTTCGGTCACTTTTCTATTCTGGCAGGATCTCTGGCCGGGTCACTATGTTGAAGTTCCTGAGACCATGGACCAGAATGCATGACTGACTATCCTCCAGTTCTACTATCTTGCCCTCGAAGAAACTAGCTATCAATTGCTGCTCAAATTGGTCGCCCTACTATCATCGTCTCCACTTCGTCTGAGAAACTGCTTTTTCTCGAAGGCTTCCTATTTGAGGCATAAGTGACTATCCAGCGGAGATAGCGCGCCGAGGTTGCTTGAGGCGCCCACGAGAACGGAAGAGCATGTCTCGTGACCTGCGGCCAATAATTGAATTTATCGTGATCCAAACCTTATCGTGCGCGTCGATCGCTCAGGCTCGGACCTGCGACCTGTGCAACCGGAGCTGAGAGCTTCCGATCCAATGTAAAGCAGATTCGTCCTTCAGGTCACCTGGGGCCTTGACCGCGCAGACCCAGCAGGCCGTTCCGGCGGCATAAACTTTCACCTCGGTGTTTTGGCTGAGAGTTTCGATATGTGAGATACATGAGCTAATGGCTTTGTGTCCTACAGGCTGAAAGCTTGTTTGCAAAGTTCGGGAACGCGTTGAACTCGTCCCCTGGGGTGCGCCCCGCCTCACTCCCCGTCGCGATTTCTTGAGAATTGAATCCAGTCCCCGCACGCTGCACTGCGATGGCCTTACAGCCGTGTGTGGACGGTGAGAGAAATGCGAACTGCAGCCAGGAGACTGGCAGCGAGGCTGTTTCGGGCGCCGCAATGTCTCCGTTCCAGAGTAGTCGTGCCAACGACTCTGCTGGGCTTGAGAGGCATGCGACGCATTCGAGGGAGCTGCCGAGTGCTGATTTTCTCTGCACGGTTTCCCTTTTCCTTGTGACTCACCACCTCCCAACGGAGCTGTCTAAGACTAAACTATGAATGTGCTGCCGTCAGCTTCAACGCCCCAGTGTAGCTGCCTAGAATTCCTTTCTAGGTCACCGCTATTCGTGTGTAGCTTTACCCAAAACTTCCGCTCTTTCTCCGTTGCCTGGGCTTGAGAGGAGGACATGACAGTGAACACAAGGTTCTGGCCTGTTCGATTCACAAAATGGTTTTCAGACCTCGTCTGTCATAACGTCATCTCCCGCTTGAGCCCAATCCAAGGTGACAGTTACTGCTGAGGAGGGGTGCAGGCAATGCCGACGACGCGCGTGGAGGCTTTCAAGCGATACATTGCGGACCAAGAGCGCCGACAGTCTGGAAAGCAGGTGAGCGAGTTACTCCAGGCCTCCCTTAGCACGTCGGTGACGGAGCCGTACCATCAGCTCCGAGTGGCCTCGCCGAGCGTGCCGGCACCAGGGCCGTGACACCAGCTCGAAGGGGGCGTTGTAATACCGAGGGTCGGCCTCTGTAATACCGAGGGTCGGCCTCTGTAATACCGAGGGTCGGCCTCTGTAATACCGAGGGAGCCCTGAGTGCAAATGAGTGCAAAGGTCTCACGGAGGGGTGATCTTACAGCCGCACACGCCCAGGAGCACTGCCTGCCCCGCGAGTGGCAAGTTCCGGTGCTCTGCCGCGCGGACCAGGGGCGGGTGCTGAGCGGCGACCATCACTGCACACCGAAACCAAGCAGCCCTTCAAAAGTCCATCTGATTGCTAGGAGCTTTACTGGCCCGGACGGGGGAGGGGGGGATTGCCCAAAGGTGCCCGAGTTTCCAAAGGGTTTACCCTGGTTCAACACCGCCCCATTAAGGTAATACCAAAAACATGCTACCTTGACATGTCACCCTTAACTTTGGATGTTGTCTCCCACTGAGCAAATATGCCATGACTGATGGAAGGATCGAGTGCTGTGCGCCATTCTGCAACCTTTTGTTTGCTCACCTCCCGAGCCTGCGAGCCTGCTCTGTGATAATATGTGATATCATGACCCACCGGAAGGCTTGAGCACATCCACGAGGCTACTCGTCATATGACTGCATCGCCATTACGTCCGAGATGGCACCTCACGTACAGAAGACTTCAAGCAGGGCATCACATGGCGAGCTGTGAGGCGGGCAAGGGGAGGCATGCTGCATGGGAACGCAGGGTGGGAGAGGAGCTGCGGGGCCGAGTGGTGGTCCTGGACTTCTGGACATACTGCTGCATCAACTGCATGCATGTACTGCCGGAGCTGGCGGCGCTCGAAGAGAAGTACGCAGATAGCCCCGTGACAGTGGTGGGGGTGCACTCCGCGAAGTTCAGCAACGAGCGTGAGGACCAGGCTGTCCGCAACGCTGTGCTGCGGTGGGTGCCCTCACACGAGTGTGACACCACGAGAAGTGGGAGGCGGCTGGCTAGGGGTTGACGTGCAGTGCCGGCGTAGTGCCGGCGAAATAAAAGCCATCTAAATTCCAGAAAGCAATGTGTGCGACACCATCCTCCTTTGAGCTGCATTCTGAATGGCTGTTCGGGGGGTCCAGTTTCATGTAGGCTTGTTGAATACAGTGTCATATAATTTTTCATATCTGACTGTTTCCCAGATGATGCATGTCGTCAGGGTTCAGATTGTGTTTGATTCTCTGTAGAAAACAAAGGATATGGTTGATAAGCGAGGGTCTGACGCCCAAAGGATAATCAACCAATTTGGTTTTATACTTAATCAGCGTCCGGGGGCTATATGATGCAATTTTTGTACATTTCATGTCATCTTCCGCTCACATTACACACATTCAGACTGAATTTGGGTCAAATTTCTGAAGTAGGATATGATATGTGCATATAGATGATAAATAAGTAGGATCAGTAAGAAGCTCCCCAAAGAACTTTTCCTAAGAATGATTTCTATACTGTTGCCCGCTCCAAGAATATGGTTCTTCTCTTTTATTGGCGAATCCTCCCCCTGTCTGAAAGCAACAATCCCAAAAATAGCTCATGGCAACATTTTGCAATTTTGCCACTTTTCAGCAACACTCATTTTGTTTGAATTTGTTTGAAGTCCGTTTAGTATTATTAGCAAATCAGGTCAGCATGTAATCAATGCGTCAATTAAGAATCATTAATAAAAATGAATACTTGATAAGCACAAAACTGCTTGTTGATCAATTGAATTGAAATTCGAACCCTGCATGCCGTTGCTATCACGCCTTTGCCTACGGGTACATTCTACCGGGTTTATCCTCTATATGCACTGCAAATCAGCCTTGTATCTAGGGTTGCCTCGGGTGTTCCTAGGGTTTCAGCTATGATTATCACGTGTGGTCAAATCACTGTGTATATCATTTGGCTCTGTCGAGTAGACACATTCCAACAGAGTTGCCTCGCGCCTCCTCGATGACATGATAAATGTCGTAGAGGTGACTAGTGCCCGCCTCGTGCAAAGTTTTCTTGGTGATTAGTATGTCTCTAGGATTTGTGTGGCTTCAGATTTAGCCCTCGAGGCCGCGCACCAGGCCGCACATGAAGCCATCCACGCGAACGCTTAGGAAAGCACGAACGGAGCGGCGCGTCAGAGCTCGGGAGGGGCTGCTCGGAGTGCCAGTACGCAGGATCGCACCTCGGGCGCAGGGTCGCTTGCTCGATGACAAGAGTACCAATTTGTGTGCCTCCAGCAGTTTGCCTCCAGCGTGTGACACGGAGATCGGGGGTCAGGTACGATGTGCGGCATCCGGTGGTGAATGACGGCGAGATGGCGATGTGGGGAGCGCTCGGGGTCCAATCCTGGCCCACCTTGATGGTTGTTGGCCCCACCGGGAGGGTCATCGCAGAGCTGCAGGGGGAGGGTAACCAGCAGGTCAGTTCGTCGTATTTCCCTTCGTGCGCCCTCCCATTCTTGCCCGGAGGGCCTCCTTCAAAATGAAGGTCCCCTGCAAAATCCGAACCCCTGTTTCCTGGAATGCAAGCGAGCTTTGAACTGAAGCATCCGTGGTTAATGTGTGGGCTGGCTCGGTCCTTACTGCGGGTAGATCTGGGCCGCACGTGTGGGCACGGGATATGCACACAAATCCGAGTGTGAGATGCTAGGCCATGTTATGATTGGGGGCGACTGCCTGGGGGAGGGCGGTTGTGAGGTGTGGATTGTAGTCATCCTTTGGGTCCCATGCTGGAGGGCGCTGCCTCTTAAGGGACGCTGCGGAATCGTCCGACGTTCGATTGCCTTCTGGCCCGATGCCTCCTGGCCTCTAGTCGTTGCCTACACTGCGCAGGCTCCGGACAGGGGTGGCAGACAACCCAGCCAGGTTGGAGCATGCGCGGCTGGCATCGGGTGACTTAAGGAACCTTCGAGGGCTTAGCGGGCATAGCTTACGCTTGTCAGCCACCATTCGCAAAGAGAGCAATTTGACTCTGCGCATCGCAAGGTAAGAGGAGCTGAAGCAGGGGGGCACGCGTTGTTGGGCGCAGAACATCGATGACTTCATCGCAGCTGCGCTGGAGTTCTATGGGGAGCAGGGCGCCCTCAAGGACGGCCCCTTACCCATGGCCTTGGAGCGTGACAAGGTGACAACATCTGCTCAGGCGCCCGGTGATGCCTGGGCTCATGTCAGTACCTGAAGGTCTCCGGCAAGCACGCTCGAAGCGCTCTCGCACACTTCCCCTGGCCATGCGTGCATTGGCACCTTTTCTGCCACAACACGCGATGCTCATCTCCCCGCCATGCTCCCTGCCACACTATCTGTAAGTTTTGCTCAACGGGCGGATCGGGAGTTTGGCGCAGGATCCTTTGACTGCGTCCTCCCCATTGCTGTACCCTGGCAAGGTGAAGGCTCTGGCCGGTGCCAGCGAGAATCGTCCCCTCTGTAACATCCTGCTTATCGTGCCCGCACCGTTGAACTGATTGATGTGTGGAGAGCCCTATGCTTGGGGACTGTTTCCAGGAGGTGCCCCCCTCTTGGGTGGGGTGTTTGGTGTCATACTCCGGCATGCCCCGGGATTCCAAGTGCGTGGCATCAAAGCATGCTCAGACCATGCCTCTATCTGCCACCTTGCGCCAGGTTGCATCCGACGTGGAGGGTCAGCGTCTATTCATTGCGGATACAAGTCACAACCGTATCGTGGTGACAACGTTCAGCGGAGAGTTCTTGTTTGAGGTACGCAGCACTTCCCTCCATGAGTACTCCGCCCTCTGCCCCACCTCTTTCTCTATCCACGAGTACGCCTCCCTCCACCTCGCCTCTTCTTGCCTTCACGATTACTTCGCCTCCCCGCCTCTGTCCCTCCACGAGCACTTCGCCCTCCGCCCCGCCTCTGTCCCTCCACGAGCACTTCGCCCTCCGTCTCGCCGTTGCTTTATCCCTCCACGAGCACTTCGCCCTCCGTCTCGCCGCTGCTTTATCTCTCCACGAGCACTTCGCCCTCCGCCCCGCCTCTCTTGTCCCTCCACGAGCACTTCGCCCTCCGTCTCGCCGTTGCGTCCTCCACGAGCACTTCGCCCTCCGTCTCGCCTTGCTTTATCCCTCCACGGAGCACTTCGCCCTCCCGCCCCGCCCTTTCTTGCCTCAACTAGCACTTCGCCCCCGCCCCGCCTCCGTCCGTCCCTCCACTAGTGCTTCGCCCTCCGCCCCGCCTCTTCTTCTCAAAGGTAAGACATCAAGCCGCTCTTCGAAGCAGCAAGAGCCCGCTTGCTGCCACGCCTTCCGCGGGGCGCATGCGCCACTTTCCACGTGGCGGCGCTCAAAGCCTCTTGGCCTCTGCGCCCGCTTTCGGGTCCCTGCCCCTGCCCCTGCCCCTCCCGCGCTGGAAGTGTGTGGGCACAGCATGCGAAGGGGCATTGGACACGCGCTGCTGGCAAGTGGATGTGGTGTGCCGTGAGTGGAGCCGTGTAAAAATGTAGGTTGGGAGCGGAGCTGCCGCCCTCCAAGACGGCTCCTTCGGCACAGCATCCTTCAACAGCCCGCAGGTCGGTGATCAACTACTGGCTGATGAAGGCATGCCAATCTCCGCCTCAGGAGATAACTGTCCCGCATAGAGTTGCCGTGCTGCCCTCCTCCCGGCATGGACTTCACGTGCGCTTGCTTGCACCGAGTTGCCACTGCACCCTGGTGCTAGACGCCTTGTCGGTGCGTCCGTGATGACGCCCTGTCGGTGCGTCCGTGATGACGCCCTGTCGGTGCGTCCGTGATGACGCCCTGTCGGTGCATCCGTGATGACGCCCTGTCGGTGCATCCGTGATGACGCCCTGTCGGTGCGTCCGTGATGACGCCCTGTCGGTGGTCCGTGATGATGCCCTGTCGGTGCGTCCGTGATGATGCCCTGTCGGTGCATCCGTGATGACGCCCAGTCGGTGCATCCGTGATGACGCCCTGTCGGTGCATCCGTGATGACGCCGAGCCCCGGGAGTTGCCATGATCGACAATCCGTCCTAGCCCTGCTGAGGCTCATAGGGGGACGGTCGGTTGCGAGCCTGCTGAGAAGGCGCGGCAAAATGACTGTTCGCGCCCCCACCATCGCATGCATCGACGTATCAGCCGTCGTGGGTGGTGGCACCTCTTTGGTACACTCATGCCATGCGGGACTGAGCCCGCAGAAAGCTCCAAGGCCGGCAAGACTCGATCCCAATGCTCCGGAGTCGAGCCCCGCCGGTGCAAAGGTCATGCTGTCTTGCTGTCATGCTGTGAATGCCTGGTGGAGAGTGGTGAGGCGCCGCGCAAGGCGACGGGAGCACGAGCAGGGGCTAGCGTATTCTCGCAGCACGGACACACTGTACGTGGCAGACACTGAGAACCACGCTCTTCGTGAGGTACTCCTCCCGCGAACAGCTGGCGCAATAACCCTCCCCGCGCCCCCAATGAGCCCCCCCCGCTGCGCCCCCGTCTGGCGATCCTTGAGAGCCTCGGCGACTCCCCTTCCCAAGCACCGCAGGTCCACGCGGCTCTCGAGACCGCTGGAGCAAGTGTCCAGTCTCCTGAGGACCTGCTCGTGGCGCTGTCAGATATCTTAGGTTTATGCAGAGGGCGCTCCCGTGGCGAGGAACCGTAGGGATGTCATCGCCCATGGACAATGCAATGTGGGTCAGAGGCTCTGGGCAGGAGTGCTTTGTCGGCCGCGCCTGATCTGCGGCTCTGTGGAGGGAACAGGTGGACCTGCGCCAAGGGGTGGTACGCACCCGCGCAGGAAACGGCCGGAAGGGCAATGATTATAAAGGCGGGGCAACAGGTCTTGCACAATCACTCAATTCCCCTTGGTACGTCACAACTTCAGCCAAATTCAATTCCAGCCCCAGCCTCAGCCCCAGATCCAGTTCCGGAAAGCTCGCTCCCTCCCTCCGGCTGATACCAGTGCGGAGTGTGGAAGGGGTTGCGTCCGGATCCCAGTTGGATGAGTCGCCGGAACTTTGCACTCTCAACATTCAAAGCCGAGCCAAGGAGAACTTCCTTGTGGTTCGCACGCCCCAGCCTGAACTCGTGTCCATGACAGCATCGCCCTCGACCAATCAAGAGCCGCATTCATGTGATGACATCGCTTTCGTTCAATTTCACTTTGCTCGAATCTTCACTTGCCAAACAGGCAGCGCTGCAATGCGCTGCGTCAAATGTCTTGGTTTGCCGTATTACGGTTGCAGAAAACATGCTTTCATGTGAATTCCATTTCCCTGGGTCGGGGGAGGTAGGAAAGCGCAAGGAAAAAAGCGGAATGGCCCGTAACGGCTCGAGGCCATTCATACCACTGCGCAGTGTCTCGACTCCAGCATGTGACATTCTGTCTCGACTCCGGCATGTGAAATTCTGTCTCGACTCCGGCATGTGACATTCTGTCTCGACTCCGGCATGTGACATTCTGTCTCGACTCCGGCATGTGACATTCTGTCTCGACTGAAGCAAGAGTCGTGAACCAAACTACAAACGGCTAAAATTCTGTCAAATATCAATGTGAGCGGACCTAAAATCAGATGGGTCTGTCTCTCAAGGCCTTAGGTACCTCCAGTTTCACGTAAAATGAGTGAAAGAATGCGGCTGCGATTCTCGGAGCCCCCAAGACAGCAAACGGCAGAGATTCTCGGAGCCCCCGATGCAGCAAACGGCCGAGATTCTCGGAGCCCCCGATGCAGCAAACGGCCGAGATT
>LGRX02034085.1:40701-97898 GCA_001247695.2 Cymbomonas tetramitiformis
TGGTAGCGACGCGCCTGTAGCATGCCCTCTGGTAGCGACGCGCCTGTAGCATGTCCTCTGGTAGCGACGCGCCTGCCGCAAGCCCTGTCAGCGTCCTGGAGGCCACGGTACTTGCTAGAGCCGAGCGCTAGGCCGCCCTGCAGGAGCCCCTGTCATCCCAGATTTCCAGGCACTGCACAGCGCCTCGAGACCTTGCAGGGATCAGAGGGGCTTCACAGGGGAGGGCCGGAGGCGAAGGGGCTTCACAGGGATGGTCCGGGCGCATCTGCGCGCCTCCAGCACCCACTAGGTGTGCTGACTCACCAAGACGGACGAGTGTTTGTTGCTGACTCCTACAACCATAAGGTAGTGAGTGCTGAAAAGCGCGCCCTTTGCATTGGCTGCTCCCATCCGCCGCCGCCAGCTGCACAGCTGTGTGCAGTCCACTCTAGGCTTGGACATTTGTGTGGCTTTTGCCTGCTTGGACAGCGTGGGGTTGGAGAGCGGGACCGAGGAGGGGGTATGATTGGAGAATGGTGGGCTGCAGATCAAGGTGTATGACAGCGGCTCGGTCAAGACGGTGATAGGGAATGGAGCAGCTGGTTTTTCGGATGGGATAGGAACATTGGCACAGGTACTCTTCTATAACTAGTAAACGCATGCCCACCTCAGCATTTCACCTCAAATGTAACTCACCTGCGATGGCAACGCATGCGAGGCGGGTGCGTACGAAATGCATGTGGGGCAGTCAAAGATGAAGGCTATGTGCCCATAAGTCAACGGAGAGCTGTGGAGGTCGCATCGACGGGCCGATGAAGATATCAAGATATGGATCCAAACCACTGTGCTGGCCTCCAATCACATCACTGCCTGCCACGTCTGTTTGGCGAGGGTGTGGTGATTCAGGCGCCCGCGCTGAACAGGGATTGCCGCAGAGCTCGTGTGCGATCCTGAGTGATGGTGGGCATGGTACCTGTGTGGGGAGCGCAGCTGTCGGAGCCAGCAGGATTGGCGCTGGGACTTGAGGGAACTTTGTTTGTCGCTGATACAAACAATTGTGTCGTGAGACGCCTCGACTTGGAGAGTGGTGCACTGAGCACGCTTGATATGTCAACGGTGCCCCTGCCCTCGGCGACGATAAGCCCGGTACGCCAGCAAGACAGGGCACCGGAGGCTCCAGCTGGCGCTTCGATGGTGAGCACCTCGAGACCAGTTGAAGGGGAGCGCGTGGAGATGGTGTTTGAGGTGCAGCTGCCAGATGGTTATCACTTTACTCCAGGTTTCGTTCTTCTTCCTGCTCCCCCTGACCACGCAACACAATCGCCCCCACGCATTCGTTATTAATGTGCGCAGAGGAGGCATAACTCAATTTCAGGTCATCGCAGAACTACGGTTGCTTCGCTGTGAATTAAAACCTTTGACAAACAAGCAGATTCATGGCATGGAGTACTCCGAGCAGACTGAAGTTCGGCTCCAGAATAGGACCAGAAACACATCCCTCGCGCCCGCATAATCACTCTCGCAATCAATGGGATGTTATAATTGCGTCCTGCCTTTGACTTACAGAATGCTGTCCCGCAGCAAGAGCAATTGAAGTGCTTGTCAGACTTTGTGATATGACGATTTGATACGTCACGATACTACACGATAGGCTTCGGTGCCAAGATTGCCGTAATATTATGCTGTTAAATTTTGAGAGTCTAGACTGTTTTAGTGAGTGTGATGCACTGCTATGCACCATGACCTGGCATCACGGCGTCTGCATGACTGGCATTAATTCGGGCAAATGGCAAGTACTGGTGTTTGATCCTACAAGAAACTTGGTGTGATTTGGAAACAGGCGCCAACAGTCGATTCGAAGTCGAAAGCTATCCCACCTCTTCGATCATCATAGAGCAGCCTACAGGAAGCTTTAAGGATGATGATACTGCGGGCACTGCGAGAGTGCAATTCAGCCGGGCTCCCAACCTACCCAGAGGAGCCCTCGTACGTGCGAATTGTAAAGTTTACTTTTGCCAAGATAACGATGTGTGTCTCTTCGAGCAAATCTCTTTTGAGGTGCCATTGAGCGAGAAGAGTTTTGCTGGTCAAGAGCAAGTACTGCTGGGGTACACCGTGCCTCTCAAACCCAGCAAAAATGGTGGCAGCTTGGTATTTTAACTTGTGAGTGAATGTCGATCAGTTTGACGAATGAGATGGCCACAAGGCTGGACTTCTGAACTACAATAGTAAAGTGCAAGGGCAGTGCTCTCTTGCAATACTGTGCATGGAAATGACTGAAGTCAATCAGCAGGGATGTTGCATGGTCCAGTGAATGTATGTGAGAATGCAAAGATGCTCACAAGTTCACAGCTGAAATGATTTCAGCATTTTCCGCAATCTGCCCTGCTTTTATTCTCAAAGTCGGTTTGATTTTCTTTATTTTTAGGACGTGGCCCAATTAGCCGCGAGCGGTATTCGATCATTGATGAAGACCGTCGACTCGAGGTCGACTGCACTTGCATATCCTACAAATTTTACCAGGGTGGCCTTTTAATTTACATGTGATATGTGCAATTCAAGAGCATTCGATGCATATGTAAAGTATACCAATATTATGAAACAACAGAAATAAGGTTTCTCTTTGCACCATGATAGCATCAGTCACAACTCTTCGGTGTCAAAAACTTAATTCAACCAACTATGGCCCGGTTGCTTGGTGCATGCAAACGGAGAATGCAGTATGCAGCAGAGCCCGTCCCAGAAGCATACCGTATCATACATTTTATGATAATTTAAATCATCCAAAACTAATCTGTGTTTCCTGTATGCTCAATTTTAGACCCCAAAATCTCGAGATAAAGACCCGGCGGGAATAGTGGCAATTTTCAATATTCCTTTGATCGATCAAGATATTATTGCATGGATGAATCCAAGTCCTAGTCGAAGATCGGAGGATGAATATATAGCTCAGCAGTATATTTGATGCCGACATGCAGTAATATACAAAAATAAACAGTATGGGATGATGGAATCTTTATGACGGAAGAATTCTACCGACAGATTAAATGACGAAAGGAGGACCCCATAGTTTGGATGGCGGCGGCTGTGGCTTAACTTGTGCTTGCATATGCGTGGTAGGGTTGATCGGGCGCGTTGTTGGGGTTTTCGGGCGAAGCGCGTAATTCTTTGATTCCGAAGACGTGACATCGACGTAGGTTTGGGTGTCCGGAACTTGCATAGGTGACTCCGCTGTGCGTGAGGGCTCTAAAAGTGGAGCTATACAGTGACACAGTAGACAATGCATTCAGCTTAACAACGAATATATAGCGCTTATGCACCTCGTCCTTAATCTCAATCCCCAATCCCAATCACTGGGACAAGTAGTGTGCAATATGTGCGCGCGTGCGATAACCAACGAAAACACGAGTTGTGTACAAGCGTTATTCTATAATTACCATAACCAACGACTATGAAAATATTCTTTCTCGAGTTCCAGATGTTCAGGTATATACGGAGCAGGGTCTATACGGAGCAGGTGTTGGAGTTGGAGTTTATATAATTACAGTGACTACTGGCGAAGGTAAATAGGTCGCATTATCGTGTTTGGGCAAAGTTCTGAACAAGGTTGGGTCGTGATGGTGCGATGTGACCTGTGCGTATCTTGCGGCCTCGATTTTACGTGCGCAGAATCGTTATTTTTGCCATTGACCCTACACGTTTTGACTGCCCACTTTAATCCAAACGGCACTTCGCGCTCCGGCGAAATCTCTGTACTGTTTGCGACAAAGATACGCATGTGTCATCGCACACTCCTGATATAATGAAAGCGTATATACAACTCAAACCGGAACTCCACGCAGGGAAAATTTAGCGTAGTTTTATTTAGGTTATTAGGATGATAAGCTCTCTTCCTAAATTTTGGGTTTAGTTTTCAGCCGGAAGAATTCTGCCAATGAAATTCCGGCGATGGGATTTATGTAAGCGTCAATTCCAACTTCGGTTGATGCATTCGTAGGGGACGCATTAGTCCACCTCTGCCCGTTTTAAGGAGCTATTTTGTGAAATTCATAAAGCATGGAAGTTGTCATTGTGGGCAACTGCTCCCCGCCTCTCACGTAAACGGAAATGTCATTATTATCAATAACATTGCTGTCATTAACATTATCATTATCATTCCTAAGGCTATCTAAGCTCGGAAATGTGACATTCGGTGTCACACGGGTATGGTAGTCGGGAGGAGTAAGATCCGGAATTCATATAAAACCCTGATGACAGCTCAGACCCCCTAATTCTAGCCGTTGTTATTATTTTATGTGCAGATATCTTGATTGAGACCAAGGGTAGGTATCGAAAGTTTTCGGCCGTATCGATAGTTTTCGATAAGTTTCGTCTGGGTATCGATCAATAACAATAGGTTGGTATCAAATATCGATCAATATGAATAAGTTGGTCCAGCTAGTCGATAAATAAGAATAAATTAGTGATCACCGACAGTTATCGATATATCGATATCTCGATAAATGTCAAACTACACAAGTACGGATTCAAAACAAGGGTACAAGCCAACACACGTTTGCAATCAAATTGAGCAAATTCAATGGTATTCATACTAGCCATTAGTGAGTGTTCAATGGTTTCCTCATTCAGTCTTTTCCGCAAGCATGAATGCATAAATGTGATCGTTGCGAGAAGGCTCTCTCTACACCAGCTGTAGTAGTTGGCACACCTAAAAGCTCGGATTGTGGTGGCAGGATCGATTAATCGATATTGCGATACTAGCCAATCACTACATCTATTTTTTAATGATTGATCAATTTCGATAGGTACACAATTCCAATCGATAAGTAACAATATATCGATTAATCGATACTATCGCAACTATCGAATATCGATAACTACCCTTGATGGAGACGCAGAACCACAATAATTCCGTTAAACGGATCGCGTTGTTTGCGCGTGCGATGACTGACTACTAAACTAGTAAGCCGCCCGGAGGTTCTCTCAGACTAATCCGTACAACCTATAGGTGTTCATTGTTTATCACATCCTGAGCTTTCGTTTCACTCGAGCGGCTCCGCTCGTTATGCGATATCACGTCCCTTGCTAGTTAGTGAAAGTTCAGAAATTTTGCGCCTGTCGGAGGGCAATGATGGAGATTTGTCGATCTTGCCGAAATGTCGCCGATTGCAATTTTGGGGTTGCGGGCCGTGGACGAAAGCACTGCGGATTGCTCTGCTCCGGCTCAGCGATTGTCGATGCGCGATCCGCTTGATGATAAGAGTGCATTGTTGCGGTTCTGTGTTTCTGTCATAGGTGAGTGCTCCGGTTGCATATTGTTGTACTTGCATATCGCCCGCTTCAAACTCTTTCCGCGAAATCCATATGATCCGCTTATTGTGAGCCGGAAAGAGCATGCCGATTAGTCTCTTCCCGTATTTATCACAAACAATCTTAGAAGATACAGCTTCGTTCCAAGGCATCTTGATGCGCTGGATGTCTCAAACGTAATACGGTATTGGAGAGGTTCCGCAAAGTGTTCAGAAGGTTAAGCGCGGAAATTTAATATCGAGTCATAGATTCCATCGAACGCGATGGGCATGTCATCCTGATCGTCTTACGACGTATGCCATCCTTAGGAGGTCTGCTTCTAACCTTCCAGCCACATGGTTACCGATTCCTTAACTTTCTGGGGGGCAAACTACGAACGTCTTAGACAGACGTCAGAATCTAGCGGAATACTACCGGTATCCCTCGGAAGTGATAGTTCAGAATACAAGTGAAGACAGGCTTCCGAAACGGATAACTTGTAAAGTGATATAATCTGAGAATAATAAAACCTAAAACCTCGCTCGCTCGGTCGGTCGGAGCTGTTGAGTACTGTACGATTACTGCTACGGTCATCACTACAACTACAGGGGCTGCCTGCCAGGGTTGTCTGGGTCCCCGGATCTCGGCAGATTCATCGATTCGGAATATTCGAAATCTCTGTATCATCGGACCGCCCATCTTGTGTGCATCGGATATGGTGAGCAATTTTTGAAGCCGAAAGCGCGTTTATATAAGCAATTATAATCCCGAAAGAACTCTCGGCGACGTTCGTCGTTCGTCGTTCGTCTTGGGGAAATCTTTTTGCCGAATCGTCTTATGGAAGAGTTTGACCATAAAGTTAAGCGCGATGACAGTCGTCATCGTATATATTTTCGAGCTTTGCACGTACGCCCACTTTGCGGAACCTCTCTATTATGAGGTGCCACCGCATTGCTTTCTAAGCGTTCGGAAATGCGAATCTCGAGATGCTTTCGCGTTGGGTCAAACGAGCAAGCGCGAAAAGCCACGTGGGTCCTTCATTAGTCAAGTATTGTATCCGCGAATTTTGGTGCTCAACAAACATTCGCAGATATATCCATTACTGCACGAATGCGCATTGGCATGCCTGAAAATAGCAACATCGTTATTTCTGAGCTCAAGCTCTCACACCGATCTTCTTTACGATCGCGACACGATTGCTGAATATCGCACGACAAACTCGTCACGATTGTGCGAGAGGCGCGCGAGTGATTTACGTGGAAACTACAGAGCCCATCACAAAACCGCCGTGACACGCGGTCGGTACTCTGGCTGAGACCAGAGCCTCCGGACGCGATTTTCTTTTTAATTTTTCAAGGTTTTTCATTTTTCTGTACGCTAGACCGGAGGCTCTGGTACTTTTCGTAAGAGGCTAAAACGAAGGTTCTCCGAATGCTTTGAAAACTTTACAGTGCCGAGAATATGTTTAAACTAGCAGAAATTCTGCTTGGATCGGGGTCAAAAAGTCATCGGGCTCGCCGCAAACACTGGAAACAGGTTTTCTACAGTAAACGCTGGCAGACTGCAAAACTGTAAATCTTAGAAAGTGCACTGTAACTCTTCAACGAATCCGTCATTTTCGATCATCTAACCATCATTCCGAACTAAATTTTCACCCCCATCTCGAATATGCACATGGTTACCTTACATGTCATCTGCTCGAGATATATGAAATATTTCATCACCCTGGTCGAGTCGAACACCCCCACCTTTGGAATCAACGATATTGCGCTTACCTGTCGACAAATGCTCCATTTCAACCGACATGTTGATTTATATACGATCATATACATAGTGATAATGTAACTTTCAACGATTTACATACTGTTTCTAGCCTTTTTTACTTCTGTTACGTTCAATGGTCGGTACTGCAAGCTCTGTCCTTCTCCTTTTCTTTGAAGTGGTATGTTCCCTTGCCCTGCAAATGTCACACTTGCTATCGCATTTCGCCTTTCCGATGTTCGCATCTCCAAAATACATCGCTATCTTCTTGTGGCTGCACACAATTTTTCTCATTGCAATATTCCTTCATGACTTTCAAGCGTGCATGACCCACATCTTGTGTTTGCGCGTTAGTAAGAGACGAAGCAAGCTTGTCATAATCGTTTGCCGAGTATAACAACATGCACGTGCTATCATCATTTCCATCTCTACCCGCTCGTCCATTCTCTTGAACATACCCATCAAGTGAATTATCCACCTAGGTGTAGGACCCCACAACCAAACAACCCAATCAGCCATGGCCAATATGGCCAAATGTTCATTACGTTTCATGAACCAAAGCGGGTATGTATATTATAGGGGAAGGTCGTACCTTTCGAACGAGCCACTAACCGCTTGGTTTGGGGCGGTGTGTGAGATTCTACGGCAAATCTTCTCCGCCTAGGTGTAGAACCCCACAGCCAAACAACCCAATCAGGCATGACCAATATGGCCAAGTTCATTACGTTTCATGACGCGCAAAGAGGGGATGGATATTATAGGGGAAGGTCGTACCTTTTGAACGAGCCTCTAACCGCTCGGTTTGGGGCGGTGTGTGAGATTCTACGGCAAATCTTCTCCGTCCACCTAGGTGTAGGACTTCACAGCCAATCAACCCAATCAGCCATGGCCAATATGGCCAAGTTCATTATGTTTCATGAAGGAACGAGGGTATGTATATTATAGGGGAAGGTCTTACCTTTCGAACGACCCTCCACCACCGTCCCTCCTCCGCCTCGCTCCCGCCCCTTTATCCATCACAGATGCAGCCTCCCTCCACCTCCACCTCCTCTGCTGCTTCTCCGCCGGCACGGTTTTTTTAGCGCTCTGCGTAGTTTTGCCTTGCCGCGGTTTCCTAGGTTGATATGACCTAGATGAGCCCTTCGGGGTGCGCTATGAGGATGACTCCAGCTCCCTCTGTTCTTCAGCTCCGTCCCTCTTGCCTGCTTGCAGGATTACAACGGACTCATGACTTTGTCATTATTCTCAGCGTAAATGGTATTATATTATTATTATTATTATTATTAGCCTCTAACCGCTTGGTTTGGGGCGGTGTAAAAGATGCTACACGCAATCGCGTCCTGTTGGGTATACTTAGGACCCCCCAAGCAAAGTACCCAATCGGCCATGGCCAATACTGCGAAGGTAACGAAGTGTAAAGATGTCGCGTGGGTAAATATCTTTGAGTGTAAACTCCCGGTCCCCAACGAGACTCAAGGGAAGGCCGCCCCCTCCCCCCTCCGCCACCCCGCCCCACTCTGGCCACCTTCCTCAACGTCTCCAAAAACCCCCTTAATTCTTCGACTTCCCTCCCCATCGCTCAGATTCAGCCACCCCTCCACTCACCCGGCCATGGCTGCTTCTCCATCTTCTAGAGTTTTTTATTGCCTAGCACTTAGCTTTTTCTCTAGATGTCACCCCGCTGAAAAGCGGGCCGAGCCCTTTTTGTGGGCGCGTTGTAGTGCTCAGAGGGAGTAGCCCCTGGTGTTTTCACTAGCCTGCTTTGCAGGGATACTGCACTCTCAGGACTTTGTCCCCTTTGCTAGCGTAAATCGTTTATTTATTATTATTATTGCGGATGTCCTTACCGCTTCAAACGAGCCTCTAGCCGCTTGCCGTCTCATGCGGTGTGGAGTAATCTAGGCGTGGTTGCGTGCGATAACCCTAAGGAACGACAATTAGCCAATCAGCCATGGTTAGTTCACTACTCACGCGCACATACGAATAAGAGGACAAAGAAAAGTCGCGTATATTCCACCTTAAGACGTGTATTCCGCATCCATCCGTGCAGATTTGCGTTTGTACGCCTCCAATCAAACAAGCATTTCGTGTGCGCAAACAAAACGCGCTTTTAAAGGTAGCATTCTCAAGGATCCTTAAGGTCTAAAGACACGAGATAAATCCTGAACATATCTATGGGGTAACAACTGTTGAAAAAATGTTCGCTAGAGGTCCCACAAAAAATTCAAGCCATCTCAATAACGTGTCGAAAGTCCGGTTCTGTTGCGGTCCGTTCAGCAGTTCGCAGGGCAAAAGGTAGCGAAATTCATGCCAAAACACGAAAAGAACCAGAGCAGCATGGCATTCCCGATTCTTGTCGTGTCGAAAATCACGATCGGCCGCGCAGCGGCCACAACTCGTAAACTTTGTTCTCAGCCAGACTACGCGGTCGGTATTCGTGCTCAAACGTCTCCCGCTTCTCGATGTACTGGAATCCCTTGGGATATTTCTCGGGATCCGGGAGTGAAAATCCATGCTCTGATTCGAACCTCGCCATTTTTTCCACCAGCCCTCCGACCTCGCAATGCCCAGGTTGATAAGGGGTACCCCCTTCGGTGTCCTCGGGGACGCTGGCGACGAACTCGGAGATCAACGCTTCTCGGTAAACGGTGTACACGACCCCATGCTTTTCGAAAAGGGTCGAACGGAGCCCTTGCATGAACTGAGTGTTGTCTTTGCCTTTCTGCTTCTGATCGATCAAGTTCTGCATCTCGCCTAAGAACCGAATCATGTCAGGCGTGAGACCGATGTAGATCTTGCTCTCGAAGGACTGGAAAGCTACCTCCAACGGGATTTCCTCGTGACACTCATCGGTGGCTTGATAACAGTGCTGGTGCCCAAAAACCTTGCCTCTGTATTCTCCCTTCAGAGCTTTTTTCAGGGAGAATTCGGCACGGGTTTTGACATCGTCGATCGCACAACGAGACCCGCATTGAAAGGGGCCCACGGGTTCTCCTTCCTGCCGGACTTGATCTCGTTCACCCAGCCCCTCTCTTGATCCCGGCAGGCCTCGTACCCCTTCGCGTGGTACAGGCATTTAATGTGGAGACGAAACACACTCCCTTGCTCCGCCGCCTCGTCGAAATCCGTCGGATTCGGCCACCGGTGCTCCATCTCGATTTTCTTGCACAGCTCAGCTTTCTCCTCATATTCTAACTTTGCTGCATGCTCCACTTTCAGCTTAGCGTGCCACCCATGTGCAGCCTCCTCGGCTGCCTTCCTTGCCTCAGATGGGGTGGCCACTTGAGACATATCCACATTAGCGCCCGCTCCAGTAAACGCTCTGGAGCCACCAGGTCCTTCAAGGGCGCGTTGGGCAGCAAGCTCCACTGCCGTTCTCCTGGCAGCCTGGGACAAGACGAAACTGTTCATTAGCTAATGAACGCCTTCCGCCCCGGTACAGGCTCAAGGCGCGCGTTTCGAGGCGGAAAGCGTTCATTAGCTAATGAACGCCTTCCGCCCCGGTACAGGCTCAAGGCGCGCGTTTCGAGGCGGAAAGCGTTCATTAGCTAATGAACGCCTTCCGCCCCGGTACAGGCTCAAGGCGCGCGTTTCGAGGCGGAAAGCGTTCATTAGCTAATGAACGCCTTCCGCCCCGGTACAGGCTCAGGGCGCGCGTTTCGAGGCGGAAAGCGTTCATTAGCTAATGAACGCCTTCCGCCCCGGTACAGGCTCAAGGCGCGCGTTTCGAGGCGGAAAGCGTTCATTAGCTAATGAACGCCTTCCGCCCCGGTCCAGGCTCAGGCGCGCGTTTCGAGGCGGAAAGCGTTCATTAGCTAATGAACGCCTTCCGCCCCGGACAGGCTCAAGGCGCGCGTTTCGAGGCGGAAACGTTCATTAGCTAATGAACGCCTTCCGCCCCGGTACAGGCTCAAGGCGCGAAAGGGACGTACCGTAGCCTGTACAACAGGTATTTCGCCACCACTGCCGAGGTCATCGATCACTGGCGCTGGCCTCTTGCTTTGCCAGAAAGGAGCTGTAATCGACGCTTTCCACGCCGTGTTTACATAGCTCGCTATAAAGAATTCCTTGCTGTTTTCTTCTTGTTCTGCCCTACTTCTCAAATTTTGATAAGCCGAAAGCCGATTCGTGTGCCTTGGAAGGCTCAGGGCTTCCTCAAAGTTTGCGCTGTCCAGTTCGATTACAGTAAGCTTGTTGTTCCTAAGAGCGACGAAATACAGAATTGGAGTCTGGCCTTCAATTATACTATACGCTACGCGTTTTTCTGGAAGGAGGCTACCGTCTGCATTTACAGTCGGAGAGGTGTTTTGGGGAAAATTGTAAAACATTTCTTCAGTCTTCTCGTTTGGGTCATCTGAGTGGATTATCAACTGCAAGGTGTCTGCAGGATTGTCGGTTTGAAGCGTTCTAACAATGTTCCACTTGTTGCCAAGATATTGCTGAAAAATATGATGTTCCCTCAGTGCTTGAAATGTTTCTGCTGTCGCCATACTGAAATGGGAGAAATTGGCTGTCAACTGTGAAAGGGGTGTGTGTGAAGGAACTTTCGTTGAAAAAGTGATGTAACTTTAGCAAAATATTGTAGGTCATTTCTGGCGGCTAAAAATGACATGCCAAATATCGATGACAATTTTTGTCAAAAATGACATTTGCTGTCGCTTCCTGATTCGGTATGTTCAGATCAAGGATATGATTTAAAGATATCCTGGTGTCATTTGCGCTGAAATCGAGAATCGATCGATCCAAAAAGATAGAAATTCTCCGTTGACTCGCAAGTCCATATCATTTTCAGAACGTAATAAACGGCTTCATAAGCTAATGACGGCTAATTTTGACGAAAATATGTTTTCTATTCCTTTTGATGAGGGTTGCGAGATTATCTGCAAACCGTGCCCGGGAATAGTTATTGAAGATTCTATGGAAATAGGGGCTGACTTCTTTGATCATGAGCCAATTCCAAGCATAGCCCCGAGCCTGCGCAAATACAGTACGCAATTGGTCCTTTGGAACGCGCCTTTGAGGTCTAGATCGGAAGTTAGCTGTAATTCTTCACGCGTTTCCGGCACACGCGCTTTGCGCGAAATTGACTTACAAGAGATAAAAAGCAGACTTGATACAGAATTTTCAGAGACAAGTTTAGACTTGCTTAATGAAGACCCTCTTCGGTGTTTAAACGGTGAAGTAAACAAGCAGATTGTTGTGCGCAAACCGTACGAATCCGACATACGCAAGCGGAAATATACAGGCGTAATTAGTATCAAGCAGCGACGTTTGCAGGCTGACAGTATATCAATGGCAGAAACCATTAAGTGCAATTGCAAGTCGCACTGCTGTCTATCTTTCTCATCGGCAGATATTAAGTCTTTTCGCGAAAACATTTTCAGCATGTCGCAAAAAGATAGGAAGGAATACTTCGTGAAGGACTTGCTAAAAAACAGCTTTCGATCTGAAGACAAATTCGACTTCAAATACTTTTTGGCCAAGAAGCAGGTATGTTTATTTTTGAACTCGTTCATTAGCTAATGAACGGCCTCTGGCCAAAGCGCGACTCACACATAGACACTTTGGCTGCGGGAACCGTTCATTAGCTAATGAACGGCCTCTGGCCAAAGCGCGACTCACACATAGACACTTTGGCTGCGGGAACCGTTCATTAGCTAATGAACGGCCTCTGGCCAAAGCGCGACTCACACATAGACACTTTGGCTGCGGGAACCGTTCATTAGCTAATGAACGGCCTCTGGTCAAAGCGAAATGTTTCTTGGACCTTGTGATAGATTGTGTATGCTTGTTCATCACAGGAATGTGGAATATTGTATCATAAATTTCTAAATAAATTTCATAAAGTACACATTCACGACGTTGGTCGAGTTGGTACGGCGCTAGGCTATGAACCTCGCACTCGTGGGTTCGATTCCCACTAAGGGTGTAGGTTGCGCGCAGATTTAAGGCGTGACGGAGAGTGCTGACGAGCACGCGACGGCCGTCCCGCCTGCAGACGTGCGGTGCTGGGGGTGTCTCCCAAGCGTCTTAGATCCAGCCAACCTATAAAAACCCTTATGCGTTTCCTTGGATAATTTGTTAATAATTTTTGAGTGACGGTTAATAATTTTTGAGTGACGGTGTCTTTTGTTTTGTAACAGTTGTGCTTTAAGTTCTACTATATGGCTTACGGCATCAGCTACAGGTATCTTCACGACTGTCGGACACGCGTGCTCGAGGGCCGACACACGTTTGTTCATGGATTGACGTACGAGGAGGACAACCGCAAGATTTCCCTGAAACGCGAGTCGGCCGTCGCATGGATCGAGAAATACGCCGACGAATACGGACAACACCAACCTGACAAAGAACCGATACATCTTTCGGATGGTTTGACCACCGAAGAGCTGTGGGACGAGTACATCGAGGGCTTGCGTGAGAATGAGGAGAGCAAAAAGCTCTCTCTCAGTTACTGGTACAAAATATTTGACGAAGATTGCAGCAAGTGGCTCAAGATTCCATCGGTGAACCGATTTTCTCACTGCGATGTTTGCGCGTCCTTCAAGTTATTGAAGGAAGGCTTAACCAAATCTCAAAAAGGTGAATATTCATGAATAGCTTTGTGATGTGTTTATATGCTTATGTAGTTTGTTCACTGACCCGAATTGTGTATCTTGCACAGCGCAATACAACGGGCCTCTCAACAAACATCACGCAATCGCACGAGCGGAGCGCCAGAAGTTCTACAAACATGGTCGTAAAGCGAATATGACCAAGAGCATTGCCATGAACAAAACTTGGCATAAGTATGCCTCGGTGATCATCGATGGCAGGACGCAGTGGACCACCCGACTGCCACACTTTCGACGTATCCCTAAACATCTGGACTCTAAGGACTTCCTTGACGTGCACAACATGGGGAGCATGATCGAGAACGTGGGCCGCTTCATGGATTTCAACTACGCCAACTTCAAGGACGATGCGAACTTCCTTGTCAACGGTTTGCACCGGGATATCCTCCGCATTCAAGAGCATCGACGCAACGGGGACGGGGAAAATTCATACCCGATGCCGGAAGTATTGTATGTACAGCTTGACAATGTGAGCACCAACAAGAGCAAGTTGATGTTGGCATACGCAGCTTGGCTGGTGCACACGGACGTCTTTCGCAAGGTGAAACTCGACTTTCTGTTGGTGGGACATACGCACGAGAACATTGACCAGATGTTTTCACGCTTCTCCGTGCGTCTACGACGCAAGCAAGCTTGGACGCTCGACGAGATGATAGAGGTCGCACAAGAATGCTTTACGGATGGTGTAATATGCGAGCACACCGAGAAGATCTTCGACTTCAGCTCTTGGTTTGATGGTCACGTCTTCGATTGCCACAATATTTTGGCACAGCAGGCTTTCAAGTTCAAGAAGAACGAGCACGGCGAAGTGGGCATGCAGTACAAACAGTATTCCATTTCACCCAAATGGTTACCCGAGACTCCATTGCCAAAGCTTGTTTCTACACCCCCTGTCGCGGGGCCTGGATACATCAAGCCGATTCCTTTTACCGAAGAAGGCATCGAAAAGCTTGAGCATACCTTACAGGCGTTGAAGGACATTTTGGGCACAAAGCTCACGGAGGTGCACGAAAAGTTTTGGCGCGAGGATGTCATCGAGAAACAGCGCCACCTAACTGCTGGTGGAGAATGTCAAGCGCCCGCGATACCCTTCCAGCATCCCGAGAAAATCGCCATCGAGCGCAATGCCACCTTGGTTCGACTGATAGAGGCGCCCGCGTTGGCGATAGAAGCTGCCGGGGCTGCCGCCGTCCCCGCTATACCGGTGCGCATCCAACGCCGAATTGATCGAGCGCCGATAGAAGTGTACAACGGTAAACGGAAACACCAAGGTCGAGCCCAAAAGCGAGCAGAGCAGTACGTGGACAACGCCCAGTGGGAGGTCACCTACGGCCAGATGACAGTCGGCAGCTTTGCAGTGGCTCTCGCGGTGGAATCTGAAAACGACAAGTTCGCTTTCCGCGTACAACTGAGGCGAAGCGAATGGTCGGATCCGTTGTACTTGGTGAAGGTGGAGGCGCGCTATCCGTCAACTCAACAGCTGCTATATCGCTATTTCCAACCCAAAAAGCACACCGACACCAAGAAGAAGCACCTCGGCAAGCAGCTTGCGAGTCACCCAGGAGCTTTCGCAGCGCCACCGGGGCACCGACCGTCTACCGAGACTTTCGATAAGAATGAAATAGTGCTGGCATGGAATGTGGATGCGAATGACCCCGAACGGAGTATACCGAACGAGCAATACGCGCAGATAGTCGTCGCTTTGCTTGCACAACAATCCAAACGCACGCGCAAGGACCTAGGTGACTTGAATGAATCGGATGATTCCGATGAAGACGAAGCTTTTGATAATTGCGTAGCGGTAGCGGTAGCACCTGAAGTGGACGCGTAAAGCAAGACGGAAAAAAACATGTAAATAATATGTGTATAACGTGTATATAGATTCCGAGTCAAAAGTTCTTTGTGTTTTCACTCCTCCTAGATTTCGAAAAAGTGCATTTGACCTCAATTTTGTACCATAAAAACCATTAAATCTAATGCACAACCTGCACTTGCATGTTCTTGACTGTTAAAATGCGGCTTTTTAATCCTATCATGAGGTAAATAAGGCAATATCATTTTAACAAGAGAATATCATTTTCATCGAATAGTGTGTTTAATTAATATATGTCCCATTGATACTAAAAATCATTGGGCGCGCCTTCTAGTTCCGAACCAATGTCCAATTAAATTCTTGCAACATTGGTCCTTGTGGGAGGACCATAATCGATTATGGTCCTCCCACAAGGACCATGGGATAGTAGCCACTAAGGCCCGTCTCGGGCACAACATTCCTCCCGTGGCTCTCATGGCCACTCTGTGTGTCCTTTCCTCAAATTGGATCACTTTCGAGAACACCAATGTCACCCACACTGTCTCATTCCTCATCTCAAAGTCCTTTCTTCTAAGGACCCGCCTAACATTAAAGGCATCCACTTTTCCTACACAGACATTGTCTTATCGAAGCAAGCACAACAAAGCAGTCAACATTGCTGCCCACAAAGTCACCATGTTACAGTCAATAAAATTCATTACTTGATAGATTCTTGCAAGTATAAACAGTGTAATTGCGAGCGTCTGTTTTACTTCATCTCCTAGCAGCCTCTTCAGTCCTCTCATAGTCTGAGCTACTTGGAATCGGTGGCTAACAGGCACCCACTCAAACTTTGCCTCCCGATGCAATCTTCTCACACCGGCTGTATAGCTCTTCAAGGTGGAGACTTTACAAGTCTGTGACTGGAAAACATAAAACATCGCTAGATCCTCATCTGACACCGGTACCACCGGTCCTTCTCCGAAGGCTAGCATAATCTGACAGGATGAAGTTCCACCTGGCTCTCAGCCATTCCTTGGGCTTTGCATACTCTGCATTGCCCCTTTTCCCCCCTCCATGGTCAGTCACAAACCAATTCTCTTCCATGATTTCCCCTTCGGGGCTGTCACTGGGCAGGCAACCAGCACCACCGGCCACCTCATGGGGCCACAGTCCTTTCTCAATCCCCTTACCCCGTTCGGTGAGGTGAACACATCTGTGTCTACTGGGATGTACTCAAGGATTACAAACAACCCGGCCTCAATGGCTGGCACCACAAGCTCTAGCCAGAATCTCTCAGTTGGCCAGAAGGGTAGCACAAACACTGCAGAGGTTGTGTTGGGCGTTGCTCGCTTCTCCCTGAGGAAATGAGTCAGAATTTCCCACAGCAAGGAGAAGGGTGGGTTGCAGTACACATTCAGCCCCCTCCACTGTTTCATCAAACAAGAGTCCTCCTTGGACCACCAAAGGAAACACCGGGAGTTCGCTCCCACTTCATCACAGCATGCATCCACTGCAAAGGGCCCGAGCGGCCTAATCTTGTCCCACAACCAGTCTTTCACCATCCAGTCATCCAGGTCCCTCGGGGCCTCTCTCCTCGACCACCCCTTCAGCAGGTCCTGAAACCTTCCCATCTGACTCCTACTCAGAGCGTCAGCCAAGTCATTGGCCTTTGTGGAAATCCTTTTCATTACCAGCCTCACATCATGTCTGATAGTCAGCAACAAAATTTCCTTCAGTAAAGGAATGAATGTTGCCTTCCCCCACAGGTTCCTTGTCATCAATCTGGCTGCTTCATTGTCACTCCAAATGACAACCTTACACCCTCTCAACAGGTGCCTTCACTTCCTCAGGGCCCAGAAAATCACAAACAGCTCCAAATACAGTAGTTGCGTGTGGCTCGAAGCCACATCTCTGAAGGGGCTAAAAGTCTGGACCTTCCATTGCCTCACCTCCTCCCACTTCACTGCGAACCATCTTCCCCCGAAGAAACCACCCATTCCTCATTCCACTGCCTCTTCCCCGGCAGCATCCACTGCAAAGAAATCTCTCACCACCGGCCTTCGGTTCATTACCACAGCCTGACCATTGTACTCTTCCAGAATTTTGGCCAACCACATCAAGTCCCGACTGAGGTCCCTCGGTACCGTGTCACAGAACCTCCTCATCTTACCAGCTCTCCCGATAAAGTCATACCCGGACCTCAGAAACATCTTGGCCCCGTACACTACCCGTGCACAAAACATCAACTGGCCCACCAATCTCTGCACTTCCTTTACTCTCACTGTCTTCAGCACTGCCATCTCCCTACAGGCACTCAGAGGAAAAAACGTGACTAATCTGTACCTAATTCGGACTTTTTAGGTACCTGCATATCACAGTTTAAGTATCTATTTGACACCAGTTAGACACAGTTTAAGTATCTATTAGACACAGTTTAAGTATCTATTAGACACAGTTTAAGTATCTATTAGACACAGTTTAGGTATGATTTAGACACAGTTTAGGTATGATTTAGACACAGTTTAAGTATCTATTAGATACAGTTTAGACATCTGTTAATAACATCTGTTAGACATCTGTTAATGTTCTGTTTCGTGTGCTTAGCTACCCACGCAGTGCATGCTCGCATGGCATACAGTAATGTATCACTGCATCTGAAACTTCATTTTGTTTGCTGCATGCAAGAATAACACGGCTAGGAAAGCATGCAGTATGAATTATCAGCTCTAAGAGTTATTGCGTGGGCGCAACGTTAATATCAGTTGACAAAACGTTGACTGGTCAAAGATTGATCCGAACATACCAAGTAAATAAATTGTTGACTTAAACGGTTAATAGTAGTGGTTTCTCAACGGTTAGTAGTATTTATTTCCCAACGGTTACGTATAGTATAATTATGTGTAATTTAGTGTTCGTTTCTCAACGGTTACATGTAACAGTATTTGTTTCTCAACGGTTACGCGTGAGTCAAAAATAAACCTCACCAACTCGTAAGAACCTGTACTGAATACAACCTAGCACATTGAATATCCAATAGGTGATATATGATATAATGCATCGAATAGCAAGCAATGATATCTCGTGGCGCGAATGCACTGCGCGAATAAAACATACGGTGATTAGAAGGAACCTAAACAATGCCTAATAAGCACCTAGCGGGTACTAAAACGGTTATTAACAGATGTCTAAACTGTATCTAATAGATACTTAAACTGTGTCTAAATCATACCTAAACTGTGTCTAATAGATACCTAAACTGTGTCTAATAGATACTTAAACTGTGTCTAATAGATACTTAAACTGTGTCTAACTGGTGTCAAATAGATACTTAAACTGTGATATGCAGGTACCTAGAAAGTCCGAATTAGGTACAGATTAGTCACGTTTTTTCCTCTGAGTGAGGCTAAGGCCACCTTCTGGACCCGACTCTCCTCCACACTCATCGTCACAATCCCCAGTCCTGAGTAGTTGGACTGCAGTCTAATTCCTAAGAAGACCAAATCCTGTCTAGGTGACTCCACCTTCTCCGGGGCCACCTCGTCAAATCCCAAATACTCAACAAGCTCCAGCAGCATCTCAAAACCCCGCTGACAATCCTCTTCCGAGTCAGCCACCAAAATAAAGTCATCTAAGTACACCACAATCCCCGGGAAACCTCTCTGCTGCATCATCAGTTTCACCAGTTGAGTTATGTCGTGAAAGAGCCCCGGGGCAGCTTTAACCCCGAACGGAAACCTCGTGTCAATCCTCAGCACTCCTCCGAACTCGCTCGCCAAGAACCTCCACAGTGGCGCAGCAATCCCCATAAATCTGTACGCACTTTTCAAGTCAATCTTGGCCATATAACTGTATGGCTGCAACAGACCAAATGGCTCGCTACTACCCAAATTCAAAGTCCTACCATAAGGACCTACGTGCAAATGTGTTTTCCTCGCATAATCATCACGTAATTGGTTCAACGTGCGATCACCCATCCTATTTATGAGTCAAATGAATATTTCAAGTTGTGGGTGCATGCATAGGGTGACCTTTGGAGTGCTTAAATTGCGCACGCTTTGGTGGTGTTTTTTTTTTCAAATTTCAGCAAAAAAAGCTAGGTCCTACCATAAGGACCTACATTTAAGCCCGGCTATCCGCGTCACAATAGGTCCTACGAAAATTTCGATACCCATGTTGTCAAGTTCTCGAGCTGCTCTTTCCGTAGTGTCTTGTCAAAAATTCCATCCGAGTTGATCTTGGCCCTCAAAATAGTGGTTGAAGCAGCATTGGCTGTCAAAGCTGGAAAAGGCACTAAATCGCCCAAAATAATAATGCCCTTCGTCCGGCTCAACGATGAATACACGCCAAAATATCGCACATTCTGCCTATGTAGATGGCTCGAAAATTCAATTATTGTGTCTATATGGCGACAATAGCGAGGTAATAGTGTGTAAGCGGCATGTGCGCATTCAATATAGCATCCCCGAGTTCAGACCAAAGCCAAAATTGACTCTTAACCCCTATGGAGCGGATGGAATTTTATGCCAAAAGCACCAGTTTCACAAATGTGTCGTTTTCACGGTATATGGTGCCTCGGTAAGTGTGGGTGATTCGTTACATGTTTCATAACTCCTATAAAGTGATTTTGGTCCATAAAATACATGATCGCATGATATATACAACGATATATCGGTGATATACAAGCCAAAAAACACGTTTTCCAGGAATCAAAAGTGTCAAAAATCAGTTCTCACAACCGCTTATTCGAGTATTAGATCGCCCCTCGACCATAAAACAATCGCCTTTACTAATGCCTTGAAATCAGTAATGGTGGCTGTAGTTAAACGCACCAATACATCGAAATATTCAAGCAATAAGGTGAAAAAAACACCAAAAAACAACGAAAAAACATCATTTGTCAAATGTTTTCCATACTTAAGGCCATATTGTGTGTTTTCAGGGGAAATCGACTGTTAGGAAAGTAAGTATAGCCCATATGAGGTGCATGGTCATTTTATATGATAGTGGGCACTGAACCAACAATTCCTTGTCGATGAATGGCATCTACACCTCGTTTTTTCACACTTTAAGTTACTTTTGACCAAAATTGCATGCCTAGAAATAAGCAACTTTGGGGATTTTGCTACAACAAATTTACCCTTGGGTGAGATATATATACTAGGTATATGTGTAGAATAAATTGTTGAGTATTAGATATACCTATTGCAACGGGTGTGCGAAGCTTGTATGGCCGATTCCGACAAGTGCTATCGGGCTGAGAAATGAATACAAGCTTAGAGTTTGAAGTGGTTGTACCGTATACGGTACAAACCGCTCCATAGGGGTTAAATTTATGACATTTGACTAAAAATGATGGGACAGGTTGATTGGGGTGCAGCTAGATGTCCGCTATTAGGTTATCGACTTGTGCTCTATTCTAAACATGATTGTATATAATGCTACGGTGCTACTGGATCATTGGACGCATGCTCAGCCTCCATAGTCTGTCGGCGAAAAATTATGAAAGATGTGCTATTATCTTAACCCTTAAACCGTGTCGTTTCCTGGGTCATATATGACCCAAGGGTACCTAAAATTGATTTATGAAGCCGTCTAAAATCCAAAAATGCTTTTGAAAACAGTTTTGAAAAGGTCTCCCTTATGCGCATCAAACTGTGTGCCCAATGTCCCTCAAAACTGTCGCATGCTTCCAAGCTCGAACGATGAAGAGTGTGAAAATCGTTTGACACAACACACGGTTATGGTTTGCGCGTATAAATACGCATGTTCAACCCTATTTAGGTCACGTTACATCTTCAACACATAGCTAGGCGTTATGCAAAACATGCTAGGGTCATGATTAGGGTTTACACGGGGCAGTGAATACGCATTCAGCGCCGCAATGCGTGAGATATACATTCATTGGTGACATCGCACTTTCACTCGATGCTCAATTTTGAACAATGCAGTACGATGCGCCTTTGAAATACGTTTCAAGTGGTATGCTCAAAACGCAAATCGGCCTTCGTATGCGGCGGGTATATGGAAAACATTGACTTCAACCAAAACCAAAAATAGTTATGACGGTTTAGGGGTTAAGAGATGTTTGGCTTTAGAAAAGTTCTCGACGATTTTTTACGCTACCCGTGCCTAATACGGGTAGTGTAGCATCCCGCTTGGGTTAAAACTCGGCAAGTGGGAAAGAGGGGACTGAGTTCAGGTCCTAAATATGCCATAAACCGGAGGGTAGCCATTCACGATACCAATAGGAAACCTTAAAAAATTATTGAAAAAGTGGTCCTTATGGTAGGACCTACAGCGTTCTAGGTCCTACCGTAAGGACCATCGGTTAGTAGCCACAAAGGCTTCCTCCATAGACTGGAACCTTCTCTTGTCAATCTCACAGTTGTCATTCACTGACAGTCCTACAGGTCTAGACAGGTCGTGCACAATCCTCTCTTTCACCTTTCCATCCACAACTCTTAGTACAATTCCAAGAGCAGACACACCGGGCACACTTTCAACATCTGTGCGCACCATCCTTCCCGCTGCCTCTTCCTCTTGCAGCTTCATCTCGACCTTCTCCTCGTGCTCCGGTGGCACATAATTCTCCACCCGGAAGAACTCCTCTGGCTCAGCCTGCTGCCACGAGAAGCCCGTGGCAATCCCCCGAACCACCGCCTCCGCGCCCGGCAACCCCCAGGCTGCCTGCGCCCATCTGTCCGCCCGCAGCGTAAGTGGCGACACCACCGCGCCCACCGCCTCCACATCTTGCAGGTACTGGCGGTGGTCTGCCTCCGGCACGCCGTATGACGCCAGCGATACTCCCACCGCGGTGAACAACGCCAAGAACTTCGCTGTCCAGGTCCTCTCCGGCTTACGCGCCTTCCCCCGCGCTGCCTCACCTTTTCCTCCTGCCGGTTCCCGCAGTACAGGCGAAACCGGCTCCTGTACCTCCTCCCGTTCCTCCTCCTCCACGGCTAGTCACTTTTCGCATTCCGACGCCCCGTGCGCTGCCGACTTACACTTGCGGCACGCGTGGATAAATCCACAATCCTTCCCTTTCTTACACCCGCGCGCGAGCTGAAAGAAATCACAGACAACGTCCTTCCGGTCACCTTTACCTTTCCAACCGTTGTCCCGGGTGTCACGAGTACCCTTCCCTCGGCTGCCCTTGTCGTCGAGTAGACGCCGGCTCGCCTCCCCCAGGGTCTCCAGAAACGAGTACTGGAAACGGAAACCCAACTGTATTGGGTCCCACGACTCAATCCTACCCGCAATCATGTCATCTCGAACCTGCGTGTCAAAGTCATAAAGGTCTGCCCACGCATACCTGTTGTCAAGGCTCACAATCCAGGAAACATAGTTAAAAAAATGCTCCCGTTCCGACTCAGGCTCGATCTTTTCCACCATTTTCAT
Organism: Cymbomonas tetramitiformis; assembly: GCA_001247695.2. Lineage (NCBI taxonomy): Eukaryota > Viridiplantae > Chlorophyta > Pyramimonadophyceae > Pyramimonadales > Pyramimonadaceae > Cymbomonas > Cymbomonas tetramitiformis. Next base: position 63,538 of record LGRX02034085.1, read on the forward strand.
GTTCTGCGCTAAGAACTGGGCTTTAGTCAGACGCGGAACTGACACCGACTTCATCTCTCCCGACACTGGGTCAGCAATAATCTGCTTCCTCAGTTTCGCGCAAGGCGCCTCCCGCAGAGCGAGGAAAGAGCTTTCACCTTTTCCGGTTGCGGGCGCATAGCCCGCCACCATCTGCATCAAGAACGCGTCCATCTGTCGCTTCAGTTCCTCGTCCCGCGCAAGATCATCCGGCGAGATACCTGCACCTCTCTTACCTTTCTTGGTCCTTTCCGCTGTCGCTACCTCTTCCCCCTCTTCAAACACAGTACCATCTGCCTCCTCCTCCTCTTCATTCTCACCGTCGTGCTCCCGCGCCCGCTTGTCGCTGGTACGGTTCTCTGACGCCGACTGCTGCGGCACCTCCGGGAGCTTGAACTTCGATCGCGTCACCAGCACCTCCACGCATTGCTCTGCTGCCTCCCCCAGCGCTGCTACAAAAGCCGGTCTGTCCCTCGCCGGAGGTTTCAAGATCGCCTTCTCCGTCACCTTACCTTGCCCGTCTCGCACCGCGGGCGTAAAAACGCCGGACGCCAGCCCGAAGTTCAAAACCTCCACTGCGCTCTCTAGCTCCGCCTCCTCAAAGAAACGAATACACCGATCCAAAGCTGGTGCTACGGCGTCACACTTCTTGTCCACATTATTCGCCATCGCCAGCATCCGCGTCACTCGGCACGCAGGTCCGTGTACGCAGTGTCGCACTTCTCCGATCCCACGTTCGTTGCTTCATTCGCTGCTGCCATTGCTGCTTAACGTTTAAAATATTCCACGAGAACTTTTTCGAAAATTTTAAAACTTTTTGAATTGGTAGACTCGGAGCCCGAAGTTCTCGCAGAATGAAGTGAAGTGAACTGTCGCAGCTTATTTCAAAAGCTCCGAAAGTCTCTTCATCTTCATGGGCTCCGCCCAAGCGTCACAAGCCTTGCAAAGTGCACATCTGTGTTGCATGCTCCGCATGAACACAGATCTCGCTCAACCGATCAGAAAGCACCTCTGTGTTCCGGCTCTGCCTGAACACAGATCTGACTCGACTGTCACGGCTCCCCCGTGACACCGTAGCCAATCAGAACACAGAGAAGTCGACCCCGCGGATTCCTCGGCTCTGCCCTGAGAAATCCTCGGGAAAAAATCCGCAAAAAATTCACATGTCCTCGTCGAGCCTCGGGCTCATTTTTTGCAAGCAGAAATTTTCTCCCCCGTCTTCCAAAATAATTGAGAAATAAATTTCTCAATTATTTACACGATCGAAAGTAACAGCGACATGTCATATCACATGACACGTGACATGACAGGACGAGGAACGACGATGAATGCAATCGAATGGAGAGTGCATTCCCTCGCCTGCGATGGCGATGGGGTGACACGTGCGGTGGTGTCCACACGACAGGAGAACCCGGACGCGAGCGGAGGGGATGGGTATTGTTTTAAAGTGCCTAAGAAGCAACAGCAACAGCAACAGCTCGCAGTCACGACCGCTATTCCGCGCTCTCTTCGAAACCCAGATTAGCGGAGGGAGTAGACGACCAGTTTGGCCGCAACTACCTCAAAATAATCTTTGTCTGGTTTTGGTCACAGAACCCCAACGTTGCGTTGCTTACAATTGATTTTCTTAACCGCGAATACCTTTCGTTACTTGTCGTGGAGGAATATTGAATATGCCGTTCCAGAATCGCGCTCACCGATCCCGTTATACATAAGTAAACGTCTCTGATCTGAATCCCAACCATGGGCAATACGCAAATACCAAAATCGGACATAACCCATAACGCATCGTTCTCAAACGCAGTCCCCGGAGAAATAAAAGTAGACACGCAGTGGGGAGGGGTTCTCACTACCGTTCAGATACCGGTCACGGCTGGGATTTGTCACCCTGACTTTCCAGAAGCGTTCCAAGTTGAGGATTTATTTTCCGAAGCAGAGTGCCAGCACTTACTCGAGAAAGCAGAGGATTTTGGCTTCGGTAAAACCGAATATCCGCCAAGCTATCGCGGGAATCTGAGGCTGATTACAACTGATGCTTCGCTCTCTGCTGCAGTGTGGGAGCGTTTAAAAGCGGTTGTGCCCGAGCAACTCGTAAATCACAGCGGAGTTTGGGAAGCCGTAGGTCTAAACGAATGTTGGCGTCTTGCGAAATATAGGCCTGGCGACCAGTTCAAGGCGCACGTGGACGCTTCCTTCCGGAAGTCATACACAGAAATGTCGTTTTTCACTGTGAATATATATATGAACGGAGACTTTGAAGGAGGAACAACGCGCTTTTATAAGGACCCAACGGCAGATGAAAAAGACCCTGCTTTTGTTGTAGTGCCTGCAAGAGGGCGTTGCTGCGTGTTCCGCCAACCTCCAGGAGCCCAGTACCTTCATGATGGCGAGTTGTTGGCTTCTGGCGTTAAATATCTTTTCCGGACAGATGTCATGTACCGTCTCAAGGTAAACGCACTTGACGAGGAAATTCAGTCCAATGATCGCTCCTCAGTTGCGCTGGTCGCACCTTTGCTATCATAATTAATGAAACACTAAAGTGGACTGTAGCGCAGAATTGCAATAGAATCCAGATACCGAATGCTACATCTGTAGATAACAGATATGTAACAGACTCTTCATATCAAACGCTTGATACTCGATAGTAGCATTAAAGTGATCGAAAGTACTTACTTTCATATAGAATGAGGGACATCCCTTTAAAGCTATTCACTTCTTTCAATCACTTCGCTACACCGGACTCATTCCCTGCCACGGTTGTGCCATAAAATGTTTGCTAGGATAATAAATACTGTGCAGTGACTTGTGGAACGACAATGTGACCGCTGCTAAAAATGCTCGGTGTCAAATCCAGCAATGTTTAGGTTGCGGATTCAAGCAGACATAGACAGATCACATGGCTAACCTAAAGCTGATTAGGGAATTCAAAGCGGAAAGACTTTCCGCTTCGAATGCTTTCTGTATTTTGAACACTGACACCGGCACAGCTCCCTTCAAGGGCTATTCTCCTGGATGTCTCAACAAAACAAAAATACTAAACCTTCGAGTGCGTTTCAAATCCTTCGGGGCAAGGCGAACTTGGGATCGCTTCTGCGATGGGTCAACCGAGCCAGCACGAAACGCCACGAGTGTTCTTTGTCACTTAAGTAATATATCTGCGAATTATGGTGTGCAACGAAAATTCGCAGGTGTATTCATGAGTGTGTGGCTGAGCACTAGAATGCCTTAGGATTGCATCATTTCTGAGCAGACTTGTACATTTGATGATGCCACTCAAATCATTACTGGCTTATTCTTCGATCGCTCCAGTTCGGAAAACCGTCGAACGCGGCCTCGCGGTCTGACCACTTGATAAATTGTGAGAAATAGCATGCGGTGATGGTGCCGCTCTCTTCTGTGGCATCAAAAGAAAGAAGGAGAAAAGAAAAACAATTCCAGTTTTGCGGCTTTCCTTGCGATATCATATGACTGCATGTGCAAACGACGTTTAGCGTCACCGCCATTCTGCGTCCGGTGCTGCGATAAGATTCGTGTCCAGCATGCGATGTAATGCAACTTGATGTAATGCATTAACGTAAGGGTAAATGTTTATTCTCCATTTTGGCACATCCTTATTCCCGAAAAAAATGTCGCGTGTCAAAACATACAGCGCTAACTGTCATTAGGCATATGAAACGTAAAGTTATTTTTCTAAGAATGTACTATCTGCTGCCTTTATCGCCACCTGCTGCACGAAATCACATGCTACGGTACTTTGAAAATATTGGACGTTTGCAGTACCTGCCAAGATCACATTAGGCATACACGTTCCAAACGGTTGCCGGCTGCATGCATCGCAGGGAGCATGGTCAGCTAACACTGGAGATTGGATTGTATAGCACGCCAAGGCAAGTCGCGACAGCCACGCTGCTACCAGGCTGCTACCTGTCGATGCAAACAACTCCGTGGAGTCACACGAAAGTTATACCGGACATGCGGGTTCAACCGAGTGCTCAAAGAACGAAGGCAAACAAGGAGGCGCTATGGAAATACAATATGTGTTGGAGGCAAACACAAAGGGGAAATGACATTACCGTTCCCCGTCATAAAATATATAAGACGACACCGCACACCGTCCGACAGCTTGGCATCTACCGTATCCAATGCAGTCCTGACGGCTACTGGCACAATGTTTCGCTGTCAGCATAAAAATGACGAAACTATACTTTCCAAACAGTTTGTACAGAATGGATGTAAATGAGGGGAAACACACGGACACGAAGGTCAACTATCTAGTCCATCATATTATTCGGGCATCACGCATGCAAATTCGAATCGATATCAAAGCGTCACGCAGTAGTAGTGCGTCTCGCTCTTACATGTGAAACGGCATCATGCGGCGAGTGACATATGTGCTATAGAAAAGCGAAAACACACACATTCCATACAATTGAACAAAGTTGATCATGCACTTTCCAAAGGGCTGTCGATTCGAATGCTGAGCCCAACTTCCGACTTTATTCAGACGGGAATTCGTTTACCTTGATTAAATTGACCCGCGTATGCATGTGCAGGCCATTGTACCCATACCAAACCAACGAAAGCATTACCCCCTTCTTCATATACGGAGATATCTTTCAGGACATGCTTTCACTCCTATTTGACCAATTTATAAAACAATTAACACGCTTACAATGTGTGTCTAATACAGAAACTTGATAGTAAACATGGATGCAACTTTTTATGCAATTCTTCTCCCAGGGTAAAACGAGCATACCGAGCAGCATTGGCAATGCACCGTATAGAAATATTCTACCATCACTATCGCCATAATATAATTATACAAGCATACTCGAGGCAATGTCCACCTTTTTCTAAGTGTACTTCGGCATTCTTTATTGGAGGACTTTCAGCTTACTAAAAGCACTTGGCGTCAAATGGACAAGTTTCTGAGAGTTTGTGCATGTGCGCATTCATAATACGAGTAGGTCATATCAGTCTGAAGAACTTTGTTAGCTCTGGTCTAAAGAACTTTGGTAGCTGTGGTTGAGTCTTTGTCAAATTGCCAAAATCAACATCAGTGCTCAAGCCTGGGTAATCCATCACAGGCAGTTTGGTTCCATGGTCATCAACATAGGAGGCAGACCAGCAGCCAAGGACCCTGCCAAAAGGATGAAACAAGTACACATTTTGTACAAATTTTGTCCCATCCGCTCACGAGGCGTTGCCATGTTAGGTAGGTAGGTATCTCACTCCATGAAGAATGTGCCCGTCATCATCATGAGTAAACCAGGATTGTAAAGCAAATAATTGTATATATCCAGTTTGTTTCCTCGGAAAACCTGTAAATTCAAGCACACGTGCTCAAACGAGAAGGAGATCCACGCGTAAACCTGCAAAGTCTGAAAGGTGCGGTCTGAAAGTTCCGAACTCGAAACACAAGAGCATGGCTGATAGCACCAGTACGTACCGTGCAGGCAGTCTTTGCGCGGAGAGTGAATGCCAGTGGCATATCCTCGTACTTGTTCAGCAAGCATTCAACCTCTGCTATCCACGCACCCGGACCAAATGGTGCTACCGTCTGGTCGCTGAATTCTACCGCGCCTTTCGACACCAAAATGCCAAACTGCACTCCCCAACACGTCCCTTCACTTTCTCAGCCGCCTACGCAACAACAGGTGAGTGGAAATTTGAAAGCATCCTGTGACATATGGAGACGATAGAAAGTGCGATGAGATGCAATCAGTGCTCGTGGCGCACCTTGCAAACATCATCTTTCGCCCAGATGATATCGCCCTCTCTGTACTCGTGCTTCTTCAAGATGGCCTGCAGGCCGGTCTTTTGGCTCTCTGTGAGTCGGAGGAGCACCGAGTTGCTGTTGATGGCGTTCCACAGCTCCTCCAGCACCGAGTTGTCGATCGACTTAATCCGCCTAATCCACAGACCTTCCCGTTAGCACATAGAATACACACCTCTGGGCTAATCCACGTCATCACAAAACACCAGAATCGCCTTCTCGGCGCTATGGGTCCTGCCTGGTCAATGGTCAATCTCACACAACGCACAACGAATCCGAGAGAGGGAGTGGGAGAGAGGATTTCGCACCGTTGAATATCAGTGCCCCGAATGAGCTTCATAAACTCCAGCTTGTCCAGGGTGAGGCACTGCACGTCGGTGCGGGCACTATAGCTACTCTGGTGTTGCACCCCAGTCATCAGCGAGATCTCACCAAAGTAGTCACCGATGCCATAGAAGCGCTCCACCGCCTGACCTGAAGAGCTCGTACTTCTCACCAGCACATGCCCCTGCGTTGCTTCCACCCAGATGCGCGCCCGATCAGCCTCCGGCCCTCGCTTGCAGCCAGCTACAGGGAAACCCAGGATCTCCTGATCAGCCATCCAACGTGTCATCCTGGGCAGAGCCGTGGAGGCGCACCTTCTCAATGATGAAAAACTTCTTCCCAGCATCACCAATCTTCAAAATGTCCGCCCCCTTGCCATATGTCTCGTGCTTCACAGACTGGAAGATGTCCCGGGCCTGGGGAACACCGACCAATCAGCAACGAGGCCTCGCGGTATTATAGCAAGTGGCATCGTAGCACTGTGTGCTGCAGTGCAGTGAGGCACCGCACGACAATCAAAACACCGCACCCTATTTCCATTTCATGCCCTGCAGCTGTCACGCGTCACATAGACAAAAAAAAACCCGCAACCCTGTCTATTCCATGCCCTGTCAGCAGTCAAACGTCACACACTGAACGGCATGAGATCGGCCAACAAAACCCAGCCCACCATCATCCCAGTGGATGTGAGAAGCAAATCAAGAGCAGGGCCGGGCCGTGACAAGATACCACAAACGCATACATATTCCCAACCCAAATGCAAAGCAGCATGGAAAGATGATACGATGTGACCGATCGTCGCCAAACAACTGTTGGTCTCTGGGTTACGGAGTAAGCGGACCCTGCTGGCATGCCCCCCAGTGGCTCCCAGTCGATGGATGGGACCTGTTGGTCCATGGTTATGTCATGAATGCAGTCACACCACACAGCATGGACACCCCATGTCAAAAAAAGGAAACATGCGGGCACCTAAGTGCTCCCCACAAAATTCAAGGGAAAACACAGAAGGTGTACATCACCACCTTCTGCCTCTCCTCGCAGCACGACAGACGAATCTACCAAGCTCTCCAAGAGGCAGTGCCCGCCAGAATGGCACCACAGGGATCACCGCCTCCCAAAACCCACTTCCACCCGGCAACCGTCCCCGTTCACAGCAATCCGCCAGTACTCATATCAAGGTCAAAGAACACAAGTCCCCTGGCATGTGTAATAACCATGAGCACTGTACACGGAGAGGGAGCTAGCGTCAGACGAATCCAAGACACTCCCAAATAGCGAGCCGTAGACGAATCCCCCACGCACTCAAAGAGGCAGTACCCGTCAGAAGGGTACCACAGAGACAGCCACATCCCATCATCCAAATCATTCCAGTGGCCGTCCCCGTTAACAACGAGATGCCAGTACCCCATAAAGTGGGTGTCGATCACCAGTCCCCCGTCAAACGTCACACACAGACACGCCAGCATTCCATGTGTGAAAATCTGGTTGGCTACGTGCCTTAGATACGGGCGGTGGGGTAAGAGTTGACGCCTCATCGTGAGTGACATACCTTAGATACAGGCAGGTCCCGGAAAATATCCAACGACCCGATGAGGTCCAGCATCTCAATGCTGCTGTTGTCCACTCCATTGGTCTCGATGGTCTGGTCCACCGGGATCACCACGGTGTTCTCCGTGCCTGGACCCCGCTCCGCCCGCACGCCGACCCGCTCCGTCAGCCGGGGAGGGCCGCAGGGTGCGCTCCGCGCAAGGTTCTGCTGGCCCCGCACTGTTTCCTGCCTCCCAAACCTCTTCCTTCACCTATAAGCGGCATGTGTCGCGGGTGCGCACCGCAGGAGGCAATCTTCAGCCCGGAGTCGAAGGGAAAGTTGGCAACGCCCACGTGGACACAGTAAAGCCGCTCCTTGACGTCCTCAGGGAGTTTGGCCAGCTCTGTCGCGGGGGTGTGCAGCGGTGGCACGCCCGCCTCGTGAAGAATCACATCGGAGGTAAAATCAAAGTTGATAAGCTGATCCCGGCGCCCAGCGTTGATGACGCCTTTCTCGTGCATAGCGTTGATTCGCTCGGGGATGTAACACGTGTCGCCGCTGTAGATCAGCTTCTTTCCCCCGAACTCCGCCTGCGCCATATTCCGCCTCACGTCATTCGACAATACCCCCCCTGGGCATCTGTGCTACTTCCTCAAGTCACTACAGGCCAGGCCACGCAAGCTCCCCCCCACCCGGCAGCAGCGAGGGCTGCGGAGACCAGGGCCCGGCAGCAGTGAGGGCTGAGGAGACCGGGGCCCGGCAGAACGGAGGGCTGCGAAGACCAGGGCCCGGCAGGGGAATGGGCCAGCCCTAAGGTACCTGGAAGGCGCAGCACGGGATCGCGTGCAGCGTGTAGAAGAAGCGGATCTGGCCGCCGTGGATCTTGACCGGTTGATCCTGTGTCACGGGCTGAAAGTTGAAGAGGCTGTTCATGAGGTCCTCGTCTAGATCACACAAAGCTGCACGCGCCACAAGTTTCCATGCACCGGTCAGACTACCAATCCAGGTCTGATGGCAGAGGCCTGATGTATGCATGCCAAAGCCCGGGAAAACATCAAGCTTGGACAAGTCGCGCCACATGCAGGGTCCTGCCGCACTCCGCGACGCTCCTCGTGGCCGCAAGTTTTCTGATTGGGCCGGTGATCCTACTTTCTCCACCACAAACTGAAGAGAGGGTGTTGGATCTCAACCAACGCCACGAGCCGCACTCTTACCCCGCCCGCAACATGTGGAGCACATGTGCTGCATGCTCAATCGACGAGATTTTGTTTGATTGGACAATCCTCTTCAGAACATCATCAAATATCATACCGGCAAATATGTGGTCGCTTGAGTGAGTGGTCGAAAACCGCCCAAAGGCCCAACCAAGATTTTTTTGGAACACGGTCAGGAAAGAAAAAAACATGTTCGCAGGTGCTGGGATTTCTCAGGTGCGCCGAAAGGCCCAACCACGAATTCTGTTTCAACACGATTAGGAGCGCTTGGTGTCCCATTGCCTATGCTTCAAAACGTGCCAACGACCGTCCTGGTGGAGAGCTCCGAAATGTGGACCACCTTGATTCAAAACACCGACATGCACAACGCCACCATTCAAAGTTGCGGGCACGCCCAGCCCATGTCCAACACCCCTTCTCTCACAGCACCCTAGGCGAAAAACAGCCTGCCAGGCTCTGTGGACGGCATCCCCTTAGCCACCGAGTCGCACCCCATGACGTGTCAGCGCCATGTCCGCCCGGCGGCACCCCACCGCCAATTCCTAAAGTTCGCATATATGCCCAGAAGCCGTGTCACAACCCAGCCACTGCCGCATTCCCCAGTCTCGGGTCATCACCAACCCGGCCAAGCCCTGTGGCGCCGCCCCCCTTTACAGGCCACTATTGTGCAACCCCGCCCCACTGACAACCCTGCTCCTGCACCCACATCCTGCACTCCGAGCGCAGTGACAAAAGGGGTCTTATGCCTGTGATGGGATGTCCTGGGTGTTCAGATTTTGTTAGGCCAATCGGCTGGCTGGTGCACTCAGGGAGGGGACTGCCTGAGAGTCCCCTCGCCCGCACCCCCAATCGGCTGGCTGGTGCACTCAGGGAGGGGACTGCCTGAGAGTCCCCTCGCCCGCACCCCCAATCGGCTGGCTGGTGCACTCAGGGAGGGGACTGCCTGAGAGTCCCCTCGCCCGCACCCCCAATCGGCTGGCTGGTGCACTCAGGGAGGGGACTGCCTCAGAGTCCCCTCGCCCGCACCCCCAATCGGCTGGCTGGTGCACTCAGGGAGGGGACTGCCTCAGAGTCCCCTCGCCCGCACCCCCAAAAACGGAACACACATGAAATCCTAACTCCCCATGTCCCAGTTGATTGTGCACAATTGTGATCGTTAGATTATGCTGACGCTGCAGAGCCCATGTTGATGCACAAATTGTGATCGTTAGATTATGCTGACGCTGCGGATCCCATGTCGATGCACAAATTGTGATCGTTAGATTATGCTGACTCTGCGGAGGCCATGTTGATGCACAAATTGTGATTGTTAGATTATGCTGACGCTTCGGAGCCCATGTTTATGAACAAATTGTGATCGTTAGATTATGCTGACGCTGCAGAGCCCATGTTGATGCACAAATTATAATTGTTTGATTATGCCGAGGCTGCGGATCCCATGTTGATGCACACATTATGATCGTTAGATTATGCTGACGCTGCAGAGCCCATGTTTATACACAAATTATCGTTAGATTATGCTGACTCTGCGGAGCCCATGTTTATGCACAAATTGTAATCGTTAGATTATGCTGACGCTGCGGAGCCCATGTTTATGCACAAATTATGACCGTTAGATTATATTGACTCTGCGGAGCCCATGTTTATGCACAAAGTATGACCGTTAGATTATACTGACTCTGCGGAGCCCATGTTGATGCACAAATTATGACCGTTAGATTATACTGACTCTGCGGAGATGCTCAATGTTTTCCAATTGTGTCATATAGACACACTCGTCCACAGCCACAGTAAAACTCGCGACTCGCGAGGCAGAATGATGACACGCTGACAGATGACTATTTCTATTTCTTTGGCACCACGTAGCCACAGAAGATCGGCTGCATGATGTACCCACAGCATGGATCAAAGGATTGAGCAGACACTTCGGGACACTCATCTGGGTTTTCTGTGTATGGGTGCGTTTGTCATAACGGGTTTGGATTTCTTTGCGCTTTGGTGACGGATCTCAAATCATAGAGAGACAGAGTCCACATCAGACAAAGCTGCCGGTGTGCCCTGCTCGGAGGATCAAACCCTTTCACACACTGTTTGCCATTGGGCAACGTTCACCAACCAACCACTGCTGGAAGTCCTAGCCACGGGCACCCTTAGTCCCGTGGGGGTTCCAGCTTGCCCAGACTCACTTACACACGAGCATTTGTGTGAGTGGAACTGGGGTTAGACTTCCTCTAGCGACGGATCTTGAACCACAGAGGGAGGAACCTGCGTCAGAGAAGGCTGCCATCTCATCCTGCTCAGGATATGAGACCATTTCACACGCTTGCATCAGTATGCATCTCAGCTCAAATCGAAAGAGCCATTTTTTGGATGCCGCCCCTGTTGACCCCTCCTGCTGAGACCTCGGGAGGATCATGACACTCTGGATGAACAGGGAGAGGGCTGCGCGGGTAACACCCTCACCCGAGTATTTGCGCAGGAAGGAGCTCATAATAGTTTCGGTAGCGAGAACCGTCACACGGTGCTCCTGCAGAATTTTCTGGAAGGTCCCGGCGTCGTGGTCGGCGTGGCAGTGAGTGAGGATGATGGCGTCAATCATCCGCGCAGGGATGCCCTGTGTGTGGAGGATCGCGCCAGAGTTGGGGGGCGGGTCCACCATGATGCCGCGGCCTCCCATCCACAACACGAATCCAGTGGTTGTCCCATTCGCGTCGAATCCATGCGATGTGCCCAAGAAGGTCGCGCCGAACTGGGGCACTGCAAAGTCTTCCAAGCACTCATTCCTGGACAATGATTTCCCCCAGCCGTCATTTCACGCTCGGGCTCAAAAAATGGTGAGAAGCAAGAAGCACCCATTTGGAATGCCCCGAGGAGCAGAGTCGGTTTGTAGTCCCACATGTCGCATATGTGGCTGGGCAAATCACGAGGAGCAGAGTCGGTCTGAAGTCCCACATGTCGCATATGTGGCTGGGCAAATCACGAGGAGCAGAGTCGGTCTGAGGTCTTACATGTTGTATATGTGGCTGGGCAAATCAACGATGTCGCTGACTCTTGCCACCTCACGAAAATCGTCCTCCTCAATCTCTAATGACTTCTCCTTTATAACGTAGCCGTCATACTTGCTATGAACTTCGATGCTCACTTTTTTATCGGTGAGGCGAGCCACCTGCCCAAAGCAATAGCGACATCAAAAGCAATGCCCGAGACCGAGCCGACTGAGGGGTCAAAGGAGTGACACAGATTGCATTCCAGTGACTCCCGCACACGAGCAGCGGCAAAAGTCTTCAGAGTACGGGTAGGGAAGCGGGGTGACGAACCGCATATGAAAATCGCACGGACTCTAAGCCGCCTTCTTACATGTCAAAGGCATCAGGTATGCGGGCGGCACTCGATACTAGAGGAAGTGCAGGCGTGCTAAGCCCATTGAGGAATCAAAGGTAGATAGCTTTTGTCGCACTTTGTCTTCCGGGAACGCACCCCTCCGGAATCAAAGTGCACAAAATCTATGAGGGTATCGATCTCCATTTTTTCATCGGGCTTAAAAGGGTTCATCCGGAAGTAGCCGAGCTCCTTCGCCTGTGTGGCAAGCCAGTACCAGCGCAGCTAACGTAGCAGAACTGCGCCCTCCAGTGTTCTTCACACATGCCGCAAGGGCACTGAACTGCGCCCTCCAGTGTTCTTTACACATGTGCTGCAAGTGCACCGGCGAATATGCAGCTGGCGGAAGGCCAGCTTGTAACATTAGGAAAAAATGCGCATGGGATGCGCATCCGGAGTTCCACACACCGGAAAGCATGAGGCGCGCCAAACAAAGGCATCCCACCATCCCAGTTGAAAAGAAAAGCATGCAGGACCAGGGCGGGACCGTCCCAAGATACCGCATACACACTGAACGGCATGAGATCGGCCAACAAAAGCCAGCCCATCATCATCCCAGTGGATGTGAAAAGCAAATCAAGAGCAGGGCGGGGCCGTGACAAGATACCGCATACACACATACACACTAAGAGAAATCTACACACTTGCACACACTGTATATGGATCTCCCACCTTGAATGCAATGGACGGTAATGCAGGGTACGACTGGGAAAGATCTGGGGCGGACCAGGTCAGCCTGCCGTGCTCTACCCTCATCCGTGGTGTACTCCTCATGAAGAAATTCGTTTGCATCGACTGGCCCAAACAGTGTTTCCTGCGAGCACCAAACAAATCCTCATCAATAAACTTGTTAGGATGTCCGACAAAGCTTTTAGCATGAAATCCCATTCCAGCATTCTACGCCACGAGAAATACCCCTCCTGTGACCAGTCTAGGAGGATGTGGCACTCCTGTGTCACGCGCAGTCTCGTATGGCGCTTCGGTGTCACGTGCCAGAGTTCGTGGCAGTGCAGTTCACGTGCAGTCACGTGTGGCGCTCCGGTGTCATGTGCCGGCAGTTGCGGCAACCGATTGTCACACGCCGCGAGCTGTGCCGTTCCAGTTTCACATGCCACAAGCCGTAAAGAGGCCGGAGGTGAGACAAGTGCGGCCCACGAGACTGGAGCAGGATACTTGGCAACGCGCGTCTCAAGCGCAGCCCCCCCGGGCCCGGAAGGCGGCTGCGCTCCGAGTTTGCGCGCGCCACCTAGCGGCGTGTGCTCCGCTTGACAGGAACATTTCAGAACATGGTGACGGCGGCCCCAGCCGGTCGAACGTGCCCCCGCGCCGAGATGAGTTGGCAGTTCACTTGTGAGAGCCTCAGTTGCCACGTGGCTACGGCATCGTGCGTACCTGAAACACACGGCGGATGCAGTCCTCGTCCTCCTCCGTCACGATGAGGCACACCTGAAACCACCACGCAGCAAGCACCCGTAGCTCAATACCGCAGGTGACTGACCACCGCTCCGGACCCGCAAGTCGCTAGCCACTGCTTTACATTCAAAAGTCACTCGGCGCTGCTCTATACCAGTTTCGGCATCAAGCGCACGGGCCCTGCCTAAAAACCAGTCCAGTGCCCTTCAATCCATCACACGACAGCCAATCACCTTTCTCACAAAGTTGTTTGTGTCCCTAATCAGAGATAACGGAGCCCCCCCAGCTCGCGGGCAATGTCTTCCCACCTAAGAGGGCTGCAAGAGCTGGATAGCTTGCACTCAGTCCGACGCGAGTAAGAATAGTAAATGCGACGGGCTATCATCCTAAGTGCGGCGAGACGGCACAGCGCTAGCATGGTTTGCTTTCGGATATACCACTTGGTAGAGAACAAAATGGGAGCCACCCCAAAACCACGAGGGTGCCTCACTTCTAGCAGCTCTTGCGACAGCATGACATTCAGCACTTTTGGGGCAATGAGAGATGCGCGCACTTTAGATCGCTTAACAAAGAAGTTGAAGTACGCAGGGAACTCGAATTCGGCGATGTTGATGCCAGCACGCTTGTCGAATCGCTCTTTGGGGAGGACGTAGTACCTCGGCAGCTCTAGCCCGAGCGACATACAATCCTTGATGGTCTCCGGAGGAAGCCCGACCTGAGCCAGGCCGCAGGGCGTGAGTAATAATAGTCGAACAGTCGAGCGCTCGGTGGAGCTGGAGATCAGGCTTACAGCACGATGTCATCACTGTCCGATGCTCAGTTGGGGGAAAGCACGTCTGGAAATAGTCATGCGGATGACACCATGTGATGCAGAAAATGTCACAAACACTTCTTGTGGAAACTCATTGGATGCTATGCCGAAGGAATTCAAAACAGCCCTAAGCCTGCAGAATGTGCCAAGCAGGTGTGTGCCAAGCAGGTGTGTGCCAAGCAGGTAGGCGGGAGGAACAGGCTACGAGGCGGACCTGAATAGGACCGGCGGAGGTCTTGGCATACATGCCTCCGCGGGGTAAGCTTATAACGACAGGTGAGAAGCTATCGATGCTGTGGCGAGTTGCGTGATAGACTCTTTTCATCTTCTTGTTCACGAGCCCTTGTTTTGGTAATGGTTTAGCACCCTCCTGTGCCGGGGGCAGCCAACCGAGATTAAGCGTCCACTCGAGACCGAGGCCCGCGTTTTACACCGAAGAGAAGAAAGAGGAAAACGACGCAAAAGAGGAGAAAAAGAGGCTCAAGAGTCAGAGGGCCACTGACAGGGAGCACAGCGGTACGCCATATCGGTCCCAACAGGTCGCAGCGGCTGAGAGGACCTACCGGTCCAGGTGTGCCCTTTTCCGGAGAGCCATCCCTTGGGGTGCCCGTGTCTTCCTCCAAGACCTTGTCGTTCTTCTCCAGTTGGGCCCTAAAGATTTCGATGTGTCGCCGCGCACGATGAATTTCGGAGTCAATTTTGAGCGCTTGAGTCTTCTGAAAGTAGCTGTTCTGTCTGATATTCCTGTTCCATAACGCAGTCCCACGGAAGCACGTTAAAGCCGCGCGCGCCGCGGGAGACATTCTCGTGCTCGAGGACCTGTCAAGCAGTGCCGTCGAGGGATCCTCCTGGCCTATTTCTTTCTTAGGGAGAAAAGTCGGCCTCTCTGGACTGTTTCTTTCAAAACACTCGGTATCTCCCCCAATGGTGAAGGATACAGTCGTGGGGATGATGTGTGGTAAAGGTTTCAATATGAGCAATTGTACTTGCTTGTCCTGTAATGCTTTTACTGCCAGGCGGTTGAAGGGCTGAGCGTAGGTCGCGCAGCCATGATGGTGCGGGGGAAGTGCAGACTGAAATAGATGTAGTGCGGCCAACGATTGTGCAGTTCGTATAAACTGCAAGGAAGGCACTGGAAGCAAGACCTTAGCATACGGAAAAGAGCTCACCGGCGAAGCATTTTGGAGTCGGTCGATATTTGTTTCTCACGCTTTGGCGACAACGTTGCTTTATCTGGAGTATCTGTGACTTTAATCGGTTTGCCGTCGTCAAGGTTCAAGGTGTTCTCTCTCAGGGTGGTCTGTGGCGGTGCCTCTGAAGTGTTGGCCTGACATTCCGCAAGAAATACACACGTCAGCAGGAACTAACGCCCGCTCGAACTCGTGGCTCAGGGTAGGGGTGACTGTTCTACTGGGAGGAGGGGTGATAGCAGTACGAGACGTGCATTAAAACCCGAGGTGTTTTAAAGGGCGCAACGCGTGATGCTAATGGGAAGAAGCAGCACGAGCACATTGAGACCTCGGGAATTAAACTTCTAACACACAAGATGAGGGCAACCGCAAAGGTAGACGATGAGCGGAGGTGCGTCACCCTTAGTGTCACTGAGCAAATCCCAAAGCAAGAAAGTACATAACTTACAAACTAATATGTCAATTTCGAGCCAAATTCGAAGGCACTGAGACTCGGGATACCCCACGAGTCTTGCCCTCCAAAACCTCTTGTTCGCCCTGAGGACCGCTTTGGCTTTACACGTGTGAAACATGGATTCCGACAATGTAACCTCAAATATCCTCATGGACACAGGGATAAAGATAGATCCTTACCGGCACGGTCTCCTTTCCGGCTTGCCGCGCTTCCGACACCGCGGTTCCCTGTAGCAACGCGCATATCCAACACTCAAGGAACCAGCTCGACGGAAATTACGGGTCGGCAGTGCGTCTGTCAGGAGCAGGACGAATTTTTCCCTCGTGACAGGACGAATCCCCATTGGAACGACAATGGTAAGAAAATGCTCGGGAAGCGGGCAAGCCATCTAGCTAGATGCTCAAAGGGACAGCAGGCAGTTTACAAATACTGTTTGTGGACTGTGTTCTCACTTTATGTGCCGGAGCCCCTATTTCTTGCGAAATGCCACAGCCCATCCGCAGCACTTGAGCGACACGTTCACTCTTAGTTGCAGAGCCCTCTTATCATAAAAGGGTTTGAGCTCTCTGCGGAATGGATGAGGGAAACTCCTGCATCATAGATAACCACGGGGGTTTCAGAACGCAAACAGTAGCCAAAAATGCCAGAAGATCTCGACGGTTTAAACGAGGCAAGTGAAATACATGAAATACATATGAGACTCGCTTTTCGCGCAGTAAGCCGCAATTGCGAGCGAGAGGAAATAAACGCGATTAATGAATACTTTCTCGATAACACCGGCACGCCATATATCGGCTTAACAGCAAGGTCCTGAGATGTCCTACCGCTGGAAATGGAGGCATTCAAGGCGAATTTGTACCGCGCGGATTTTTCACGCAAGGCGAGATGGACATTTTAAGCGCAGGCCGCTCTTGGCGCACGCCTTAAGCGTTTCAGAATATTTGAGTCTCTTTCTCCAAAGAAGACTCCAATTATAGTACAGAAACTTTGGCTGTTATGTGTAACCTGAGAATTTTTAGGTCTTGCAGGTGTATTGCACAGTGTCCAAACGAATTTCAGGATTTTCCTTGCGTCCTGGCCGCAGAGCGTTCCAAGAAAACCCGCCAATCCACAATCACTAAAGAAAGAACTCTAATAAAACATGGGTGTCACAGCTCAACAGCAACATTTTGGGGAGCATGAGCGATGAGGATGCATATGCAGGTCACAGGAGTCGCAGACGCAGACGTTATTACATTATTACATTACATTACGTTATTACAAGACGAAGACATAGACGTAGACGTCACAGACGTAGACGTAGACGACTCGTAGACGTACACGTACACATACACGTGGACAAACACGTAGACGTACACGTACACGTGTCTACTGTCTCTATTTATACATTTATAATACTCAATACTGAAAGTCTTGGGAAGGGTGAATACGAATCCTTTCTATACTCCTATACTGTATCTGTATACGTAAATAGTTTTTAAAATAGCTCTTACGTTCATGCTATCAGCTATGGTAGGGAACTCTGTGTCACTGCACAGTACTGTAGAGTTCTGCTCCGACACTTGATCTGTTTTCGGGAAGGCGAACTGGCGAAGGGTGTACACAGTACTGTATCATTCAGATTCAGGATAGCAGGTCAGATTCAGGATCGCGAGCTGTCGCGACCGTCGAGCGCTTAGGACGGGGAAACGGGTGCGTTATATTCCAAAACTGGTTGCAATCAAGTTCGAAGTTGAAATTCCAACTGAAAATTGCGTTCATAATTACTCACCTCCTCTCTCTCGTTGAAGTCGTGAGTTTCACGCTCGCAAATGCCTTTTCTGAGACACGAAAGAAACAGGTATAGTAAATAAAACATCGTGTGTCCGGCGCTGATTTTTCGATAATATAATCCACTGCGTTTTGGTGCAACAGTCATCTGGGCCTTCAAGTGCGTTTGCAAGAACCTCGTTTGAACACATTTGAAGGCGTCGCCTCACATTTTTGAATTTTCGTGAACAAGATACACAGAGAGGGCGACATAGGAAACTCTGAATAAAAAAATAAGTATCTTTTCGCATTCCCGCTAATTTTTCTCATGAAGCTGCCGTGTTTGGCCAACACGGAATTTTACCCAACGACCCAGGTGGACACTTGCGAGCACTTCGAGGAGGAGGACCTTCTTGATATTGGATTCAAGAATGTGTTTTTCAACAAGAAATTGAATAAGATGTGCAGAGTAACGCCGACTCCACACACTCTTGACGAATTCAAAATGAAAATTTCGAAAGAGGAGATTCCCGGTCCTGGGTTGCCGCCACCTGGGTATCTCGCCGGCCGACCGCCGACAAATTTTGGCTTGGTAAGCGCAAATTATCGTCCTCGAACCGCACCGCCAGGTTTAGGCCGGCCAAGGTGGTATTGAGGCTGTCGGCATTGTCAAGCTTGCACAACGAGATACTGAGAGGATTTCAAACATCCCACAATGTAGGTCTTCTTGCTCTTTGCTCTCCTAAGGAGAAACATTTTTTCAATACCTGACTTTCACAAACCAATTTAAGCATGGGCATCGGTGTCGAGAAAGGACTCCCCTCCAAATTGCCGAAACTTTCGGGAACGGAGTTCTGAATTTGGGCACGCCGCTTCGAATTTCCTTAGCAACGTTTATAAGGTTACAATCGTCATATCGGTATGTGTAACTAGTGCCGTTTATTTGCAGATAGATTGTAGAACCGCGCGTTCTCGCAGATGTTTTCGTTCGCGGATACCACGCAATTTCCTTTGTATCCGAAACGTCAAAAGTCCTTGGATACAGAAGCGCATTATCATTGTCAACTAAAATACTTCTAGTTAACAGTTGACTATTACTTAGCTGCTTCTGCAAGTTGCTAAACTTCTTGCCTACTCCTTATTTCACCCTGAGTCCGAATGGGTCGCTTCAGTTGGAAAAGGACGGCGATCAACTTCATTTAATTACGCGAAACCGTATACCCTAGAATTCGTAAACGTTCCAGCTAAAGAAATGTGTCCACTAGCGACATCTAAAATTGAACAGCTTATTCTTACCTGTTATGCTCAATCCGAATCGAAAGTTTTGCCATTTTGAGCGGAGGAGTCGTTATGTTAGGAGCATGCTTTTCCGTTTCACGTGGCTGGGAAATTAATAAGTGTTGTAAGAAGGTAGAGAAGGCTTCACGGCCTCCTTGGTGTGAGAAAAACTGTTTTGCATAGGCAGAGCTTGTAGCTATCATTAGCTTAGCTGCAGATTCCATTCCAACCTTGCCGTTTTGCACATCCAAACTTTGAAGCTTTTGGGCGCAATGCAACATATGTCATCACCTACACTACTGTAGGAATAGACATAAATATTCCAAGTCATTGCTCATCTGTCGGTTAGACCCGGGGAACAGGCCAAGGTCATATTGCACCGTTCTCCTCAAATGTCCTCCACTGCATATGTGCCTCTTTTTGCGCTAGGATAAGGGCGATACTTTCCAAAATTATTTAGGATAATTCCAAGGTGTTGTGGTGCACCATGATTTGGATACGGCAGTTGCACTAGTGTTTCGATATGTTTATAGAACATCGATGTTCATGAGTAAAGCCTTTGGATGCGTTTGAAGATGCATTGGCGCGATGCAACATATGGCATCACTTATATGAGACTGTAGGCGGAATAAACATAAATATTCCAAGTCGTTGCTCACCTATCTGTTAGACCCAAGGAACAGGCCATGAGCATATTGCACGGTTCTCCTGCCAAATGTCCTCCGCTGCATATGTGCATCTTTTTACGCTAGGATAAGGGCGATACTTTCCAAAATTATCCATGACAATCCCAAGGTGTCACGTGTACATCACGATGATGCACCATGATTTTGTGCTAGGACAACACACGGTGTCATGCGTGGATGACTCAACAATGTCATACACGATGCCAGAAGTGTCATACGCGCCTTACAGCATTAGCGCCCGAGACCCCGGTTGAGGAAGAGACCCCCCTTATATGGGAGTACACAGTACCACTGTACTGTGTAATAATGTGACATGTAGAATACTGGCACATCATACTGCATGATAATGTAGTACAAGCATATGATAGGTTGATGAGACTTGGCCATGCTGACTAGGATTACCTCAGAGAGCTGAGTGAATAAGTAATGGCCAAGGCCAAAGAAACAGTTGAGATTTCTAGAGTAAAAACAGCCGCATAGCAAAAAGTCAATATAATATGCTGGATTCAGTGACCCGTAGGTCATAACTTATCTGACTCCCGTTAGCTGTACCAGTACTCGTACAGTACTAGGTGACAGATCCCTAGGTCACAGACACCTTATATTCGTTTACCTTTATAATCAGTACACACTTGTATGAAAACTATTCAGTGACCACTCCGATATAATCCGTTATATTATATCTCACAGGTTATGGGGTATTACCCCGCTTTTATCACTGCTGACTTTGCCATGATTGGCTAAGCTTTTCCGCTTGGCGGGGCGTTGGGGCCTCGCGAGGTGTTGAATTGGCCACTTTAGGGCGCGCGGTTTGCGCTATGTTGCGGTGAGATTGCGAGTTGGGATTTTCGGCAACTTCTTCGGGTGTCCGCGTTGGATTTTGTTTTAGACTGGGCTTGATCACCCCTGTCGACAACTCCTTGGCCGCCGCGTATTCGACTTCGTTGATTTCGTTCGACCCCTTCTTCTCCTCACTCCGCAACTGCATTACGGTCGCCCGCCACCTTACAATTTGACACTCGCCTTTTCCCCAACCCCCCTCCTATAGGAATTTATTCTGATGACTTCATCCTCGGTTGGTACACCGGCCATGGGCGCTAGGATGCGCCTAGATTCAATTTTTGCTAGGAACGTGGGTGCTCGCTACAAGAGCACCCCGCAGTCAGCGAATGTCGCGCTCGCTGCTGCTGACAGGACACGCAGCAATGCCGTTTTGCAATCGTCTTGGGACATTGACGTTGTGAAGCGTGTTGCGAAGGACACCTTAGGTGCTAAGGCGTCCTCATTTTCCGGAAGTGAACCTCATCGACAACTTCTTTGGGATTCATTGGTTACTGCCTTGGAGGCATCGTTTGTCAACAAGGACAGCGCCAACGAGGACATCTTTGACCTCGTGGACGTCACCAAGGAGGTTCACCCGATCTTCAACGACATTTTACTTCGTGCGTTGGTCTCTTTGACAACGCCACACTCTCCAGCTCGAAGGTGGGTTGACGCTTCCGCTCGGATCTCTCCGCGCGACGGTAAGCGTGCCCTCCTAGAGATCACCAAGCGGCTGCTGCCGCCTGGGCATCGGCCGCTCCGCCATCACGAGGAGCTCTTAGGCATTACTTTTGGGTCGTCTAATGACCCTGAGCCCTTGGTTGCCCAATTTGACGAATGTCTAAAAGCTATCGCGGCTAGCGGAGCGGGTCCCCTGGATGACGAAGCAGCCAAAAGGCAGCTCCTGGCAGCACTGGACGCCGACTTTTACAAGGAGGTGATCACCCCACTCCGCCTGGACACCGAGTTGGCGAAGGTGAGCATCGAGGAGGTGTACACTCACGTTCTAGAGGTGTGGTGGAGTGCGAACCCTAATGGCCCTCCCACCCGCCCCAAGACAGCCGCACCTGTCCACACGCACACGCCTCTCGGACTGGCTTACGCAGGTGACGAGCAGAGTGGCATCTCGGACTTCCTCGAGGAGTTCGCTCGTATCATTGGTGAGGCCTCTACCCTACTCTCCTCCCTCCGTCATGACGAGCGCGGGATTGCACCCGACACACCGCCGCCACGGAGTGATTTTCACCGTAGGCATGGGGGCGGTGGTGTAAAATTTCCACCGTCCAAATGGCGCGACGAACGAAACCGTCGGACCGACGGTAAGTTTCACGGACGTAATCGTCACGTGGGTTGGAAGCAACGCTTCGCGGCATCCCCGCTCCCGAAGGGCGGGAATTGGCCTCAAGGCATGAAGCCGCAGGGGGCTAGGAGCATTTCTTTTCACTCCGCATCCTCGGCCTTCGTTCAGGAGTGCCCCCTCTGCCCTGGGCACTTTCATGACACGGCACGTTGCCCTGAGGTGTGTGGTTCGTGCGATGTGGACCTACGGGATGCCGCCATGGACCTAGACGAGGTGGTTTCGGCCTTCCAGACGGCCTTCGACAACGAGGACGACGAGGGATTCGACGACCTGTGCCACGAGCACGACCAGCCACTGGTACGTACCGATCCTGAGCCCTTCACCTATCCGGTGCGGCACGACGTGGGATTGCGTGCCCACTATGCGGGCTTGGTTCATGGTGCTTCGGGCGACGGCATGGAGAGTGTACTCTCATATGCGCGGGGCGTCCTTGCGTCCCTGCGGTCTGCGGCTACGGCTGCACAGGTCGGTGGTGCTACCACGGCTGGTAAGCAACCACCGCTGCACATCGGCACTTTGTCTGTGCCGCAGGTGGTGTGCGATGCGCCGCCACCTGCCAATCACGAGATCGACACGGGGCTTTACCCTGTTTCGGCATCGGACCCTGCTTCTTTTGGGTCTCCTTTCGAGGAGCCGCTCCATGTCAATTTTATGGACCGGATAATGCCTTCGTGCCCTAACACCTCTCTTAAATTGTGCTCGATTGACTCGGTTCACGAGTCGATTCACCCGGAAGAGCTTTCCGTGATCGACGATGACGACGGCTCCGACAGCTTTTGTTACTCCGGAGACGAGATTCCCTCGGCTCCACCGGCTACACGGTCACGTGTCGGTGTGGCAACATTGCCGAGATTCTTTTCCTTTACATCACTAGCCCTGCCCGCGCTCATGTGTCTTGCATGTGTGTCAGCGGTTCAGGGTTCGGTGGTGCTCGATCGAGCCCCTGAATTCACCGCAGCGGTACATCCCACTGGGGTGACTGCCAACAGTCTGCCTGCCTTGCCGTGCTATTTTACTTTCGGCATTTCTTTTCCATCTTTGGTTTCGGCGGGTTTGAATTCTGATTTTCAATTTTCGGAATTTCTGATTTTGCTCTACGAGTCTTTTCCTGCCTCTGGTTTCTGGTCTTGGCTTCTGGATTATACTTCTGGCTTCTGGTTCTGGACACTGGTCTCTGGACTCTGGTTCTGGATTATGACTTCTGGACTCTGGTTCTGGTTGACCTTCTTTGACACTGACAACTTCTTCAGCTCTGGTGAACTCTGCAACTTTGTAGACCACTTTCGAAGTGGCTGAGTATCTGCAAAATTGAGCTGTAGGAACTTAGCTTGCAAGCAGTATCCTAGCAGCAGTTTTAGGAAGGGACCGCCCTGGCTAAAGCACAGGCCTCCCTCTAGCAGTTTCCAGCTCCTAGCTGTTTGTTGTTTCGGAACAATTTGCTTTGTCTGTGCTCCGCTCTCTGCCACCTGTAACAGCACTATGTACAGTCACAGGGTGGTGTGCTGGATTCAGTGACCCGTAGGTCATAACTTATCTGACTCCCGTTAGCTGTACCAGTACTCGTACAGTACTAGGTGACAGATCCCTAGGTCACAGACACCTTATATTCGTTTAACTCTTATAATCAGTTTACACTTGTATGAAAACTATTCAATGACCACTCCGATATAATCCGTTATATTATATCTCACATAATACCTAATTCTTACTGCAAATATATGCAATGAGTCTGGACATAGTTCCTAAGAATCGACATAGCTTGATTAGTCTTATATAGTGCATAATATAGAACCTTGCACTATATATGATCCACCAGTAGTTTCACAGTCACTGTCAAGTAGAAGGTTTAGTACTGCCTCCTACAAAATGGTATCAGCGGTGTGCTACGCACCACCGCCGCCACCGCCGCTTCCACAAAATTTTTCTGCTTTGAGATTGTGACTTTTCCGCCGAATTTACGTGTGCCTCAGTTTTTCGAATGGAATTTGGGCTCTCGAGTTACTGGCGCGTTACAGTACCTTTGAGTCAACACCGGCCAGAAACGTCGTTTGCGACTTCCTTCAGCGAGATGACTTGTGGCGCTGTCGAGAATTGTTCTTCAAATTACTTGTGAAGACATAATCTTTCTTCGCGAGTTGCTTCGTAATGGTTTCTTCGTGCAGCTGCGCGTGCTTTACAGTCTTGGCTGTTGTGAGTGCCTAGTGCGCACGCAGTGCTTCGCTCAGATGTTCGCCGTGGCGTTTGTTGCTGAAGATCCTTTCTTAGAATTGTCAATTGCAACGTATACTTTCTTCGCGCCGTGATCTGTGATGGAAAATTTCGGCTCGCCATGGAAGGGGTCCTACTGTGGCACAGTGTGCCACAAATAAAGTAGCCCCAGGCTATCTTTCGTCGTGCGTTCGATCTGCGCCTGCGACTTGCAAATTACCTTTACAAATTATGGCAATTTTTGCGGGTGCTGCTTAAATTCGGGTTTAAGAATGGTCGAAATTCTACTTCTGGCTGTTGGCCCTTGTGTTCGCACTCCGGCGCGCTGGTAGACGACTCGTCGTTTTTCTTACTCGCTGGCAGTTTTGCGCCGTTAATTCTTCTCGGGAATTGTGCCAATTGGTCAGTGTTTTCCGCGGAATCTTCGTCTGCTCTCTGCTTAGCGATTGGAATGTGTGCGCAGCGTTCTTCTCTGGCTCGGAATTGGCGTGATGCCGCTTCGAATTAGCGCTATTCCGCTGGCGTGCGTGTTCTTCGTCACGTGTCTTTGCGGCTGCGCGGGATTGCACAAATTTATGCTGAGGAATTCGAGAATGTTCTTTGAATTGGCAGATGCGGCTTGCTTGCGTTGCCCTTAACACGCTCCAGCGTTCTTAACAGTAGCTAACCCTAAGTGGTATCGCGCTGCAGCGTTGCTTTGACTTCCGTGGGCCGATCGTTGGCCAATTTTGCTCAATTTGTTTTCGTCTTACCTCTTCGAGTTCGCTGGGAAACTTTGGTTGGGATTTGGTAACGGCGGTTGTTTATTTGTTGTTGGGCCTGGCTTCTGCGTCTTCGCTCTTAACACTATACGCCTGTACGGCGGAAGCGCTGGCAGATTTTTCAGATTCAGATTGCTGCGTTTCTCCACCGACTTAAGCAACTTTTTCAATGTCCTCTTCACGGCGGGCTTCTTCGCTGTATATTCCGCCTCAGCGGCGCTCGGGGGTGGCGGGAGCTGCTTCTGGGCCCTCCGGGCTCTCCAGCTCGGCCCGGGTGTTTGAGCACCGGGGATTGGATGGGCTTGGGGCTTTGGGGCCCACCCCGTACTTTGTCCCGGAATGGGAGGCGCCAGCCGGAGCGCGGCGGGGCAGCAGGGGGGGGGGAGCAGTACAACGTTCTCTGGAGGGCGAATACGCGCTTTTGGCGAGCGCGCCTCTACCTCAAGAGGAAAGTCGCACCCAAGCATCGCTGCCTGCCACGCCCACGGATTACCCCGGCGGCTCGCGTGACTCTCCTGGGTTGGTATCTGCCACTGTACGTATGTTTGAGTGCTACTCTACACCCCGCCAGCGTGCAGGGGGTGCAGGTGCCTCAGGTCTACAACGTAGCCAACCAGCTCTCGAGGAGCTCAACACGGTCGCTATAGCCACCGCTCATAATTTGGGATCATCTCCTCATAGCGAAGCTGTAGTTGACCATTTGCCTTTGGCACCAGAGCATCACGTTGGAAACCTGGCCCATGAGAGCAACATATTTACGCCTACAGTAATCACTCAGTAATAAGAAAACCCGCCAATAAGAAAGTAGCCAGCTTTTTTGATTTCTTCACAATATTTAACGCCATGGTGGATTAGCCGAGTGGATACCTAGCCGGAATAAGTTGAAATATTACTTCGACCGTGCTGGATCGATCCCCGGTGGAATGTCCGTATACCATTTCCCGTCGTCTTAGCCGAGTGGGTTAATCGCTGTATTGAGTTTCGATAAAGCGTTGCACTCCGAGCACGTGGTTACGATACCGGCGCAATGACCTTGAGTACGGGAAAATAAACGCTTGTTGACCAGTCTGCGTATTCGGAATAATTAATTCCGGATGTCGTATCGAATAAAGGAATACCAGAGTACGATTGTCGTACGTAAATGGGTCCGTCGAATTTATAAATTCGACGGAGTGGCCCTTGTAGGTACGGTCTCAAGTGACGGTTGGCGATCGTGGCTGCGCGAGCAAGTTCCATAATATTATGGAATTAAAAATGATATGCCCGTCGCTTCATAAACAAAGCCTACTAAACACTCGATTTTTTCAGTTCGAATTTTTGCCGCCAGCGTACTAACCTCCTTTTTTAGGGTTTAGTACCTTTCGTGTTAAAAATTTTCAGTTGAGCTAATAAAGTATACTAAAGGTATATTTTATTTTGCTTAACTTGCCATTTTTTCTTTAAAACCTGTAGTCCTATGGATCCTAGGATCCGTAGGGCAGTGAAGGCGACAACTAGCGACCTCTAATCGCGCCGTCCCTTTTTGAGCACTTAACTGTGCTCAAGGGGGCGGATACTTACTGACCACAAACTAACAGACAAAATTTCTGAGTGTTCGATTGCAGAATTTAAGCAACAAAAACGTGAGGCTCAAAGGGGAAAGGGATTGGCTGCAGATATGGCGTCCTTCCCTACCATTTTAGAAAACGTTAGTACGTGCACTAACGGTGAGTTAGTGTGTCTTAACGTCATACTAGCGCATACTAACGCCGCGTACTTTTAGTACGCGTACTAACGACGTACTAACGCAATGCGTTAGTTCACAATGTGCGTTAGCATGATTGAATGTGGGAGTTGGTGGACTCGTGGTGTGGTGCGTAGTGGGTCATGGATGGGGTCCAAATGCACTTCAATGATGTTCTAAGGCGATTGGATGGCGAACTGGACATTGGTTAAGGGGATGTGACGTTGTTTGAAGAAGCCGATATTGGGGCTAAATTCCTTTGGGAATGTGTTACGTTAGCATGTCGTTAGTATGTCGTTAGTACACTAGACCAATCACACGTTAGCGTGTTAACGGCGTACTAACTCCCACTCTCCTTAAGTGTGGGAGTTGGTGGACTCGTGGCGTGGTGCGTAGTGGGTCATGGATGGGGTCCAAATGCACTTCAGTGATGATCTAAGGTGATTGGATGGCGAACTGGGCATTGGTTAAGGGGGTATGACGCTGTTTGAAGAAGCTGATATTGGGGCTGAGCTCCTTTGGGAATGTGCTACGTTAGCATGTGGTTAGGGTGGCATTTAGTACACTAGACCAATCACACGTTAGCGTGTTAACGGCGTACTAACTCCCACTCTCCTTAAGTGTGGGAGTTGGTGGACTCGTGGCGTGGTGCGTAGTGGGTCATGGATGGGGTCCAAATGCACTTCAGTGATGATCTAAGGTGATTGGATGGCGAACTGGGCATTGGTTAAGGGGGTATGACGCTGTTTGAAGAAGATGATATTGGGGCTGAGCTCCTTTGGGAATGTGCTACGTTAGCATGTGGTTAGGGTGGCATTTAGTACACTAGCCCAATCAGACGTTAATGTGTTAAACATATATTATCTAACATGTTAAACGTGTACTAACCACGGTATAGGTGCGTAATCTACGCAACCACTGCACATGCTGGGTGTTCCACTAAACCACACGGCGCAAGATGCCGAGGGACTGTCCACGGCCTAGAATCCCGTCGACCGAAACATGAGTTCAGTCCTCGTTGTCGTCCTAGTCGTCGTCGGAGTCAAGTGGTGGCTTAAGGCATTCAAAAAAGTCAGCCGTGGGGTCAAGAATGACCGCGGTCTCCATGCACGGATGTGGTATAACGACGACCTGCTGTTCAACTTTGTTGGCTAAGATGAAAGGCTCGGAGTTCTTCTCAAAAGCCGCTGGGTCACGGTGCGGGTTGAAGGTGTACACCGTCTTAGTCAAATCGTCCGGCCCGAGAATCGAGTTCCTCCTACGATAGGCCTTGATTTGTTCTTCGGTTGGCTTTGTCAGCCAGTTGACTTTCAATAAGGTGTACATCCGTCCCGCGATCTCCGCCCGCAGAATGTTTGTAAGTGCGGCCGTGCCTGCATACCGCCACCATGTTTGATACGCAGTTAGCTGGAACATAGTGCATTAAGTGAAGTACTTTATGCGCTATCTGCAAACTATCTATCTTTGTTTGCCAAGCACTCGCATACCCGGTGTCTTCGTCACACCATTCTTGTTTCAGGATCACCTTGCCACCTTTGCCCACACATTCGTTCCCGAAGAAAGCCCGAAAGTAGTTGTACAAGTTGATAATTATTATCGCGATCACTCCCAGCCAGCAGCATGTTTCATGTATGTAGATAGGTCGAACGTGGTACATTAAGTGGTATGTTTTATGCACTAACGGCATACTATTTCGATTTGGGAGGACGCACCTGTCAACTTCCTTGGTTTTAGGCACACCCTGCTTGTTCAGGATCACCTTTCCATCTTTATCCAACTGCTCATCAATGAAGAAAGTCCGGAAATAACTATGCAAGGTGCTCTTGTTGCGATCACTCCCAGCAGTGCGGTAAAAGCCATCTCCGATGGTCACGTAGGAAAAGCTTCGGCAAACCGGGTTCGGCCCGACCATGAGCAAGGACTCGTACTCCGTGAACTTTCGACCCAGCCATACTGTGGGATCTGTGTACGCTCCAAAAGTTGGCTCGTCAATGTGTTCGGGTTTCCCCAAAGCCTGCGCGTATTTACCTCGGCGTGTCTTGTGAAGACTTCGAACCTTGCGGTTCCAGCTGTGCATCCACAAGAAATAACAAAGTTAGTGCTCTAAATGGTACGCTAAGATACGCGGTATGCATTATATGCACACTAACGGTGTACTAACTCAATAAGCACGTACTGTGTTGGCGTGTCTACTTCACGCACCTGCGGGCATCATTCACGTATCTTTCCCATTTCTCCCTGAGATTCGCATAAGCAGGAATTGCGCTCTGCATCCAAACCTTCAAGTCCTTGATGTCGTCGTCTTTTAAGACAACACGTTTTCCCTCGGCCGAAACATCGACGCAAATACCCGGACGACGTTCCGTCGTAATCGGAGCCACCGGCCGCGAAGTGTTGCCCGCCCGCTCCAAGTGGAGCATCAGCCCTCGCACAAGACGCAAAACCTTTGTTGACCGCTTCCAGTTGAACATGATGCTTTGCACGGGGTAGGCGTTGTTCTTCGCGATCCTTTTGAGGTAACCATTAAAGGACTCATAGGCGTACATCCATACCTCCCGCATTGGGCCATACCTTTGAAGTTGCTCGACCAAGTGAGAAAACATGTGAGTGTTGATCACAGCCCACGCATACGCCGCACCGCTGGACTCCAGGTCTTCAAAAAACAGCCTAATTTCGTTTGCCAGCAGCTCCATATCCTGCAACAAAGACAAATCGGTCCATTAGTACCTACTTACGTTGTCCGTTGTGTACTAAACAGACACTAAACGCATGTTATCGTTTACCTCAGGTTTCACTTGTTCAGTCGTGAGCTCGCGCACGATCAAGGTCATCCTGCCCACCAGCTTTGCCAAGTCATTTCTGGGCTGTCCACCATCCCGTGGCCAAGCGCTGAGTGTCGACATTGTTGAGTTTTGTATGAGCTTCAAGGCATCATGGGCCCGAATGTGTTTGGCGGCTTTCTTGTCGGCGGTGGTTCGTAACACTCGTTTGTGCCCTTGTCCCCATCGTTTCGTCGGCCTCATAACGCCCATCCATTTACGAGCGGTCTCCACCGAACGCAAGGTAGTTGACGCCTTGTTTGGGCGTGGCGGGATCGCGAAAGGACCGTGCGTCATCTTGTACATCTCCACCATCTCACCTGTACAGCAGTTTATTCCCTCTTGTAACTTAAAGTGTTCTTAGTATGGCCTTAACGCAATAAGTCCCTCCTAAATACACTCTAAGTACGAAATCACATACCTTTTGCATTCTTCACTTTAGTCGTCGCGTGCCACGTGGGATGGGCACCGTCGTCTTTAGCGTGCTGACGCATTGCATCCGTGAAGTCGAGACCGAGCAAGGTAGCCGCAATTCGGTTGACGAGGTTCATGATATCATGCATGCCATCGAGTAAAAAGTCCCGCATCATATTGAAGTACACCAATCGCGCGAACTCGCTCAAGAACTTGACGCCGGTCCGTCGCATGCTCTCTTCCAAGTAGTCTCCTGAAAGATCTGGGTCTCCACTATCTCGAAGACCTTCGTGGGTTCGAGCCTGCCTCTTGTACTCCTCGTCCGTGCGCAACTCTGGTGGACCTGTAATAACAGAAACATAAGAACACTAAATTTGCAAACATGGACCCTATTAACTGGCGTTAATACACACTTAACACACGCATAGTATTGCATTAGTGTGCTAAACTGCTATTACATGACAATCGGTCGTTCTTACCTGGCGGTATCTGCTTGCCAAACAAATACAACATCTTTTTCATAGCTGCTGAATAAGTCCCCCAAATTTTGCATTTCATGCATCCCGCATACGCACCGACGTCCATGACGGTGGCCGCTTCCACCGCTCCTTTGTAGTCCATGAGTATAGCATAGAGCATGGCCCTCAATCGCACGTGCTCGTCCTCGTAGGAATCCCAACACACGAAGCCTTCATCCCACAACGTGA
Source organism: Cymbomonas tetramitiformis (assembly GCA_001247695.2). Taxonomy (NCBI): domain Eukaryota; kingdom Viridiplantae; phylum Chlorophyta; class Pyramimonadophyceae; order Pyramimonadales; family Pyramimonadaceae; genus Cymbomonas; species Cymbomonas tetramitiformis. Next base: position 94,171 of record LGRX02034085.1, read on the forward strand.
TCAGTTCGTCCACCATTTTACCATAAAGCAACTGACAGTTGGATGGGTGTTGACCGGCGATCAGCCCATAGAGCTCCATGTACTCGTACTTCGTGCGGATTTGGGGTGGTAGGTTCAAGATTTGGAAGTACATTGGGAATACCCCTGCCTTGTTTTGCCACACCGCCGCCCCATCGGCGCTGAATAAGAGTAGTATGTTCCTGGCCTCCTCGAAAAAGTCCTTGTGTCGCACGTTTTTTCGATCCTGCCATTCCTCCGCGTCTGAGCACAATCGAAAATGCACACGAATACACATTAGGGCGCGTTTAGTTTACATAGCATACACTATTAGAACCCTGCCCGGTGGTATGGTACTGTCACAAGTACCAAAATGTATGCTTTATTATGGGCACTAGATGGGGTGTATGAGTCCCACGAAGGTTTTGAAAAATCATTTAGGACCCTTTTGAATTGTTATTGATGCTGAAATGTACTCTCGTGAACTTTAGGTATGTGTATGTGCGGTGTGCTTTTGGGGGGTGTAACGCCATAAAATTAATTAAATTTTCTGGTACTGTCACAAGTACCAAGCGCGCGGTGACTTAATAAAAGGGCACGCTATGTGGCCACGAGGTGGCATGCATGATGTCAAATTTCATTATTGGGATGTATCCTAAGTGGTCGCCATGTATGCGTTGTGCCATTTGAACGTCTTTAACGCCAGTATTGGGATTCGATAACACCCAAGGGTGTGATAAAATGGCCTCTCAGCATTTTTTGTAGTAATATCGGGAGCGGTTTCGTACTTAAGTTCCATGTGTAGAGTCCAAGTACGGCAACTTCTCATGCATGTAAAGGTCTTGAAAAATCGATATATGGGTTTACTTTTGATGTCATAAACGCTGGTGAGGCGATCCGACGTTATAATATACTTATTTCGTAGCTTTAGTGCCACGACTAGGCTCCAAAATCGACGATAGCCCTCATACTTAAGGAATCTTGAGTTGGACCATTTGGTGGAGATGGGATGTTTAGCATGTCGCAGTTTCAGCGACGGGCAGTATGGCAACTGCCCCATGCTCACATCCATCATTGGTCATGTTATACAGCTTCAATTTGAGCCATCGCTGGGTTGAATAGAATCCCAAGTCTGTTCAAAAAGAAATCCGAAAGTAGCGCCATGATTTCGAAGACAAGTGAGACACCATTGTGTAACACAAAACTCCACCTTGTTGGCAATATGCATCCACTGGGAGGGCTACACGTAACCTATGGACCAATGGGGCATAATACAACTCAGTTTGGGTCGTTAAGGTAATGGTATATCATGGATATCACCATCAGGATGGAGGAGGACATCAAAAAAAATTCTAGCGTTTTGGTACTTGTGATAGTACCAGATTCGATTCTGGTACTATGACTAGTACCACTGGGCAGTAGCCACTAACGGCATACTAACGACACATCCTAACGCAATCGACAAAAGATATGCATCCACGTCGGGCAGTACACGTTTAGTCTGCACATTACACACAACTTACACATTAATGACGTACTAACGACATATTAACGGCATGTTACTTACCCCAGACAGATGGTGCGGAATGACCCATCTTCTGGTGGAGTATGCCGCGAGTGAGCGCGCATCAACTGTAACAAACGCCGGCTTCTCATGGTACCGCGCCGGGTTTGTTCAGCTGGTGACACGCATGACAGTGGTGACAGCATGACAGGCTTTACGAAGATGACCATCTGTGAGATGCAGACTTGTCAGAGAAGATATAGTCACCATCAGGTGACCAGAGAATGATAAGACGAAGATGGCAGTGACTCCTTTGCCGCTGACGTGTCAGTCAGAATGCGGTAAACGGTAACATTGTTAGAGCTGGCATGGGATAATGACTTTCCATTGGCCAGATGAAGATTTAAGGGCTAGAACCCGTTACAGTTTTGGGAAATGTGACAGGACATTGAGATATAAGTAGACTCTGACCGAAGGTCAGGCTAGTGGACTCATTATTGTTTTGCCTTCGCAAGTACTAGGTGGCTGTTCGCGTGCCAGTGCTAGAGTGCTAAGACAGTTCTGCTCACAGCTTTTGTACACACAATAATTCGTATTTTGTGATATAATATCAATTTTGACGGATATATTTTACTGCTGTTTTCATACTTTTTCAAAACAATAATGTCCTGCGCGGAGCGGCTTTTTATTTCAGTGTTAATCCGGAAGTGAAGGCCCTTTGGCGAGAAGTCAGCAGCAGTTGAAAGAGCGGATTCGGAAGTCAGGCGACTCCAGGGGCACCCACGGTGCACTGGCGGAACCTTTTTCTTCCCTGAACTTGGTGGTACTTGCACTGAAAGAGCTTCCAGTAACGGCGGCGACGGATCAGCTTTGAATTCACTAGTCATGAGCGGTCTCCTTCTGCACAGTGATATGCTCAACACCTTGGTCTTCAGCGAATCCAGGGGCACCCCTGGTGCACTGGCCTAGCTGCTGACAGGTGTCCTTCAGTTTGAGCTAATCAGCACGGCATGAGCTTGGGCGGCGGCGGCGACAAAGTCAATCAGCAGTTAATGTACACCTGGATGAGCAGCTCTCAGTGGTTCTTTCAGCTGACCACCTTGCTTGAAGTGAATCCAGGGGCACCCCTGGTGCACTGGCTTAACTGAAAGGCAGGTGTGTGTCACCTGGGAGCTAATCAGCAGCGGCATCTGCCCTGTCTTACCGGCTAAGAGTGGATCAACAGCTAATGTGCACCTTGATGAACTATCTTCCAGTGGGCTCTCCAGCTGGCCACCTTGTCTGAAGTGAATCCAGGGACACCCCTGGTGTACTGGCTTAGCTGAAAGGCAGGTGTGCTTGGCCTGTGAGCTAATTAGCGGCGACATCTGCTTTTATTTACCAGCGAAGAAGTGGATCAGCAGTGAATCACTGCTCTATGTCTGGAACTGCAACTTACGGTTTCTTGGGCAGCTCCACTTTGTCTGACGGTTAATCCAGGGACACCCCTGGTGTACTGGCCTAAGCCTGAAGCAGAGGAAGAGCTTGCTAGAGGACTGGCAGCTGCATCAACTCTGAAGGCGACAACTGAGTGGTCTATTCCCTGGTGTGACACAGTGACCTGGTGGATTTAGAGTTAATTACGTTTCCAGCCTGGAGTGCTGCTCACTACTGGAGTGACCTTCTGCTGCCTTATCACAATGTGTTGGAAAATTCTTCTATCCTTTCTACAGTATTGGTCAGCCGGTGAGGCCCTCATGTCACGGGCCACCTTCTGAATCAGCAGTAGTGCTGCGAATCCAGGGTGCCCAGCACACTGGCTTAGCTTCCAACTCTGTCAGCGACCTGGTACTTGTTTGCTGGACTGGACTTGGGAGTGAGCTTATATGCCAGCCATGGCTTTCTTGATTAGCAGTGGTGTTGTGAATCCAGGGGTGCTCAGCACACTGGCCTAGCTCACACCGCTGCATATCGGTGCTATTTCTTGGTGTTGAGGAGTTGCCCTCACTGTCATTGTCCTCTTTATGAACTCTGGCCCAGCTAATCCAGAAGTGCTCAGCACACTGGCCCAGCTCTAATTTTCCTCGCACGAATACCCTGCATCTGCTGCTGATTCAGAGCGCTGAAGCGCAGTGCTGGACCTTTAGGCATTCGCTGCCCACACGCGTTTCGTTCTTTCACTTGTTCAGCAAGGCGAATCCAGGGGCACTCAGTGCGCTGGCCTGAGCCAGTCTGAGTCAAGCCTCCA